>CAHIKZ030000866.1:0-72500 GCA_903632075.3 Acanthosepion pharaonis | reverse complement strand
CCCTTTGCAATCATACGGAGTTTACTGTCTTGCTTGGTGTGAAATGATAAAAAAAACTTGTTGGAATGATTAGGATTTTCTAAAAATTAAAAACAAAACAAAACAAAAGAACCCTTCACCACCATAACAAAAAAATAAAAAATAAATAAAATAAAAAATCCCAAACTCGTAAAACAAGCAAGAAAGGCGACGCACCGGAAGTAATACATTCATCCATATTGAAAATCTAAAGATAAAATAGACACGTTTAAAATTCTAAATGGAAAATAATAATAAACGCGTACGAAGTGAAAGGGTTCAAATAAAAACATGGCGACTGTGATTGATAGCACATATAAAGCAATAGTGGAAAACAAAGCTTGTCTGTTCAGCAAAGGTGTCGTTAATAATAATAATAATAATGATGATGATGAAAAAAAAGATCTTGACAAGTGACGTTCTCTGAAAAAGGCGAGGAATATCATCAACATGATAAAAATTTAAAAAAAAAAACGACTGATTGACAGAACAAACTAAATTTACATAAAGTAAGCAATGGCGTGCAAAGACGGCTGACATGTTTAAAAGAAAAACAAGAGGTAAAAGGAAACATTGCTGTAACTACATATACACGTTATATTATTAAGTAGCGTAGTACCCGTAAAAAATGGAGAGGTTATGAAATAACTCGTCATACTGTATGGCTGCACATGCAGATGGTGTAATGTTTAATGAAACAGAAAATTGGCGAGTTTAATTCGTTGCACTTACTTTCACGTAAATATGCTTGGGAAAGCAATGAATCCTTTTATTTCTCCATGACAACTAATGATGACAAGGAAGACTAAAATCTCTAGCCATGGTTGGCAACCAGTTTAGGGGAAAGTCAACTTTAAAATACATATGCAGCCATGGTGTAATATATACTATGCAATTACCAACGATTGATTGATTCATTTATATAGTACACCTTATTAGTCGCCTGTAAGTTATTCATATTAGAAAACATTTCTAGATTGTAAGAAATTTTGTGGGGGGTGGGGAGAAAATAATGATTTGGAGATACTATTCTTAATAATTAACCTCTACTTGCATACTTGATGTTTACTTGTATTTTTCGGACTGTTACCGTCATCTTCATTGCCATATTCACAACGTTTCGGCCGTTGGACTCTCCGGCCTTCACTGGGCGATTGGACTGAACCGAGCCCTTTATTTCGTCCATAGGGGGTTGATTATTCTAGTTCCACATGCCGTGCCTCTTTCGGGGCAGGGATCTCAGTTATTTCCTGTAACTCGACTCTCCAAGTTTTTTTGGGTGGGGAGGGTTCAACACTGCTGTAGCCTGGTTGCAATTTTGGAGAGTCGAGTTGCAGGGAAATAACTGAGACATCCGGAAGAGGCATGGCATGTGGAACTAGAACAATCTAACCTCGGTGGACGAAATAAAGGGTTCGGTTCAAAGTTCCAATCACCCGATGAAGGCCGTAGCGTACAACGGCCGAAATGTTGTGAATATGGCAATGAAGACGAGGCTAACAGTCCGAATGATTTAAATAATACAAGTAATCATAATTCCTCGTCTGAGAGATATAGACAGAAATTAACCCATAGCTGTGGGGAGAAGCGGCGAATTCATACCTTTCTCAAGGGTATTTGCACCTAAGTGAATATAACAAACCCAACTGGAATTCGAACTCATCGGCTCACCGATTAATAATTCCGTTCCATTATCCAAGCTTACAGTATTCGCAAACGGTCATCCATCAAGGTACTGAACAGGCTCGACGTTGCTTAACTTGCGTACGGGAACCTGTATTTCTATTTCAACGTGATATGGCCGTAAGTCATATTCATCAAAACGATCATATAATTTATAATGGCCCTATAATCCGACAGTGGCGAAACTACTACGTCAATATATCATCATCATCATCATCATCATCATTATAATTCGATTTCAGTTATGGACACACTACTTACCAAGTTTGTAGGAAGACCTAAGGCCGGTAATGGTGTGTTGTTATGGCTACAGTTCACAATTTGTTTTTCTAACTTCCATAACATCACTAGCGTCACATGAACAAAGTTCTTAGTGTGTGGGTTGTAAATATCAAGACATTTTTTTTTTGTATTTCTCTTAAGCTGGGGTTTTCAGGGATTTTTTCAATTTGTTGTGTTTTTTTTTATAATGCCAAGATTATTATTATTATTTATTTAATTATTTATTATTATTATTATTATATATGTAGACTATATTTATTTATATTTATTTATTTATATTTATTTAGTATTATTATATATGCAGATTATATTTATTTATATTTATTTATTTATATTTATTTAGTATTATTATTTGAGACTATATTTATTTATTTATATTTATTTATATTTATTATTATTTATTTATTTATATTTATTATTATATTTATTTCTTTTATTTATTTATATTTATTTATTTACACTTATTTATTTATATTTATTTAGTATTATTATATATTTATCTATATTTATTTATATTTATTTATTTATTATTATTATATATGCAGACTATATTTATTTATATTTATTTATTTATATTTATTTATTTATATTTATTTAGTATTATTATTTGGAGACTATATTTATTTATTTATATTTATTTATTTATATTTATTTTATTATTTCTTTTTATTTATTTATTTTATTTATTTATATTTATTTATTTATATTTATTTGTATTTATTTAGTATTATTATTTGGAGACTATATTTTTATTTATATTTATTTATATTTATTTATTATTATTATATATGCAGATTATATTCATTTATATTATTTATTTTTATTTATATTTATTTATTTATATTTATTTATTTATTTATATTTATTTATTTATTTATTTATATTTATTTATATTTATTTAGTATTATTATATATGCAGATTATATTTATTTATATTTATTTATATTTATTTATTTATTTATAATTATAATTATTATTATTATATATGGAGTCTATATTTGCGGGATTCTGGCCTTTTTCTAAACGGGTGTGACGCGAAACTTTAGTGTCATCAAATATCAATTCGCTCTTGAATGGCAAATTACATTTTTAATTGTTTTTATGTATATTCTGAACTAGCAGCGTGTCCCGGCGTTTGCCCATTCTTGATTAAAAAATCGTACGACTCATACAGCAATCGCTATCACTTGACTTAAAATATTTTTGCCCTTCCTTGCCTTTAAAGGAGTGCCCTTTTCCGTGCTGATGTTGCTACACGCTTTACTTCCTGCCTATCTCACACTGTGAATTTTTTCTAAGCTCTATACTAAACATTAAATCTGTTACGAAAAAAGAACTAAACAAAATGAACACAAAACAATCAGCTTTAAAAAAGGACTCGTAACTGGAAAAACCGAATGAAAAAAGAATGTTAACAACAAATACTTTTTCACACCCAACCCAGTTCTGCGAAATCAGAATCAACGTTGAGTTTAAGCAAGCGAATGAGCCAATTGGAGTAAAGTGCCATGCAAATTTAAATTTTTCCCACTTGTGACGAATGCAGCTATCGATTTTTTTTTTGCATGCTAGCATGCTAGTTAACATTTGTGTCAGTCAGCTGTTGGCTCTCACGCTGGCCAATAGAATCTTCCTGCCTATTCGTGGTAGCCAGCTATAGGCTCTCACTCTGGCCAGGAGAAAATGGCCGCAAACTACATGAAAACTGTCGTAGAAGCATGAAAAAATCGATTATTTCCACTATCGATGGGAGTTGGGAAATGCAAAGTCGGTCTTGGCCTTCCCGCTAACTTGGACCATGTGCATGTAAATTTTGGTGCAAATCCGTCGAAAATTGCGGCCGTGCATTCGTTACACACAAACACACACACACACACACACATGCACACACATCCTGCCTTCATGTTCATCTTTTAGCGATCCGATGTTAATCTTACGCGCAGGGCGTGGTTTATGTGAACAGGAAGTAGACTATTTATTTTGCTGACGTGTTGTAAATTTTATCAAGAGAGGTTTGTGATCAGTTTCAAAGTAAGAATTATAAACTCTGACAGCTGTGATAAATTATCGATCCCCCAGATCTATAAATCAACAATTCGCCCTTTCATGGAGTATTGCTGCCATATATGGTCTGGAGCTCCTTCTGTTTGCCTCGGGGTTCTTGATAAGATCCAGAGGCGGATATGCAATATAATTGGACCTGTTCTGGCATCTCGTCTACAGTCGCTCTCTCACAGACGTGCCGTCGCCTACCTCTGTCTGTTCTACAAATACTTTCATAGCAATTGCTCCGAGGAGCTGCATTCGCTGGTTCCCAGACTTCATGAGTTCAAGCGCCCCACGAGGCTGGCATCCCGCTCTCACCCTTTCACTGTCGAAACTATTAAATGTAACCGTCCAATAGCTTCATATCTCGCACCTCTCGCCTGAGGAACTCCATTCCCTATTCCAGTTTCCCTGAGAGCTATAATCTCCAGCTATTCAAAGGTAATGTCAATCGACATCTCTAGTTACCTTGATCTATCCTTCTCCCCATCCTTAGGATGCATCCTTCGGTCGAGGAAGATTAGTTACATTATTTCATTACTCGATGTTGTTCTGGTCAGGATTTGGTAACATCAATTTGGATTCTACTTTATTATAGAATTCTAATCTTGCATGTTCGTCTTTTAGGGCTTCGATGTTAATCTTACGTGAAGGACGTGGTTTATGTGAACAGGAAGTGGACTATTTATTTTGCTGGTTGGTGTTATAAATTTTATCAAGAAAGTCTGTAATCAAATTCAAAAATTATAAACTTTGGCGGTTGTGATAAATTGTCTAAGCCAAGAGTCAAACCATCTATTTAGAGTAGAGTATCTTTTTGAGTAACAAAAGGTTAACAAGAGCTCCCCATTTTTGTTTGAAGCGTCTTTAAGGAGTAAGTTCCACTCGGACAGCTTCTTCCCAAGAACTGCTACTTTATGGAACAGACTCCCAGTTTCCCCAGTCACTACACTCTTGACCTCTTGAAGTCTAGCTTTAACCATTATTTTTTCTGTATAACCGTATGAACTTCACTTCTTGCCTTTTCTTCCGCTCATAAAACATCACCTAGTAACCGTCTACCTTGAGTGGCTGATAGGCCTTGTATTGGGTGAACATTAATATATATATATATATATATATATATATATATATATATAAGTGTAAATGGATAAAATCCGACAGAATGTAAAAATTTTGAAAAACAAACAAAAAATCCATAAATGTAGTTAAAATTTTAACTACATTTATGGATTTTTGTTTGTTTTTCAAAATTTCTACATATATATATATATATATATATATAAATTGCCTAAACCAATTGTCAAAGTCAATAATTGTTTTGGTTACTCCATTTGAGCTATGACATGTGATTCGATCTTTCATGGGATGGTCAAATATTTAGTATTTAGGATGGAGTTACTTTTTAACCAACAAATGGATAACAAGAGCTCGCCATTATTGTTTAACGCTTCTGTTTCAAAGAATGATGTCTCCTTCCTATCAAAGGTTCAGTGGTATTAGGTTGGTGCAAAAATAATGACGTAATAATGTCGTTTTTTGACCGTTATACGTCAAAAAACGACATTATTACGTCATTATTACGTCAGCAGTGTATATTCTTTTTTAATTTTATAACTAGGAACAAAAATCCTTTCATTTTTTTTTTTGTCAACACTTGCAACGCTAATCCTTACGAGAAAACTAAATTAAATATATAATTTTAAATAATCTGAGAGACCGCTCTCTAACTTCCATTAGCATTCAGGAGAGTGACTCGTTGTGCCTTCTAGGGCTAAGGTTCTCAGGTGACATGAAGTGGAAAGTGTTTTATTGAATCCATTGCTAAGGTCAGCCACTATGAAAGTTAATTCATTGTGTCGTACGAGACAATTTCTCTCTCCAGAATGTATCTTACATATCTATAAGTCTATTATTCGTCCATGCTTAGAATATTGCTGCCACATATGGTCTGGTGTTCCTGCCATATATCCAGAGATCCTTAATAAACCCCAACGAAGAATCAGCTGTATTATTGGTCCTTATCTGGCAGCGCGGCTTCAGTCACTTTCTCACCGCAGTAAGGTTACCTTTGATTAAATACTTTCATGGTAAGCGTTTGGATGAGCTCTTTGCTATGGTACCTAGAGTTTTTGAATTTAAGCGCAGTTAGACGGGTGTCGAGTTCTCAACAATTTACAGTTGAGCTGGCTAGATAGAACCCTAAGTTCTATGATAAGAGTTCCTTTCTCGCACTTCTCACTCATGGAATACCTTTCCAGTCCTTAGCAAAAATTTAAATGCATTGTTAATTGCTATCTACTGTCTTCCTGATTACTCTTTTCTCTTCCCGCTCATCAGTAATGTTTCTGTTTCTAAATCTTTCACATCCAGTAACCGTTTGTGTCTTAGTGGCTTTAATGTCTTACTTGGAGTTAAACCAATTATAAAATGGTTAAGTTTGCCTTCGTTCGTCTTTTTTTTTACGGTAGTAGGTTTATTTGTAACCTTCCTTTTGGGCTTTAGTTTACGACAGAATTCTATTTTTTCATTTTCATATGAGAACAGAAGTCGACTATTTTGTTTGCTGGTGCTGGTGTTTTATCACGCATTTGTAAGATTGTGATCAGATTCAAACTGTACGTTATACATTCTGACATCTGTGACAAATTGCATAAGCCAAGAGTTCGTGACGCTGAATGCAATAATTGTTTTGGTTATTCCATTCAACCTAAGCCATATGATTCGATGGTTCAAGAGGTGGTCAAACCATATATTTAGGATGGCGTTACTTTAGGGGCAAGTAAAGGTTGATAAGAGCTCCACATTGTCGCTTGAGGTTTTTGTTTCCTCTTTCCATAAAACGGGCTGTAGTGTTCAAAAAACATTGGAGGCGGGATTATATAGCAGTAGCTGACCACTCGTATCCGAGCATGCTTGTCTACAAGGGCGGCTAGACAATCCCTGTTACAGACGCCTGCTCAGGTACGTTTATGTTTGTTCAGCACCCAAAGAGCTCACCTGGTTTATACTGAAACTATGCTGAACGGATCTAAGTTACAGTTTCTGGCTGAGAGTGTACTACCTGGGGGGGGGATCAACAGTTTGAACAAGGCCAGCACGCTCAGACCCTCGGTCACGATGGCTTGTGTCTTCGTGCTAGCATAAACTTCAAAACAGTGTTTATTATTGTTGCTGTCTATTCACCCCCCCCCAAAAAAAAGAAAATGTATAAATTCACTTTCATAGGCTTAGGTTTTATTCCCATTCTAATCATCGCTTTTTAAAACAATATACTTTGCCGACGACTGAAGGTGGTTAAAATAAAAACGGCGTCATGGTAAAGCGTTCCTTTTGCCACTCCATTTTATTTCGGGCATGTTTATACATGTTTGCCAAATGTTCTTTGCTCGTTATGTTCAATGAAATATGTATAAGTGAAGGTTTGCTGCCAAACTATAAAATAGATATCTTCCGTAATGTTAATGACTGTGTAACACTGAGAAGAAGTATTGGGTTATTGTACATTTTACGAGAGAGAGAGAGAGAGAGAGAGAGAGAGAGAGAGAGAGAGAGAGAGAGAGAGAGAGAGAGATCTTCTTTGTGAGTGAAATTGAGAGTTTCTTTCTTTTTGTAGGGGCTGCCTAAGGAGTATTGAGTTATTGTACATTTTTAAGAGAGAGGGAGGTGGAGAGAGAGAGGGAGCATGTGCTCAAGTATGTGAGTGAAATTGAAATTTTCTTTCTTTTTTAGGGGGGGGCGTAAGATTGTGAAGTTGAGAGCTTCTCTCTTTCTTTTGTTGGGGCGAAGCGTAAGATAGAGCGAAATCATTTCCGACTAGACTTGTCTTCTAGGGCGGCTAGTCAGTCCCTGTTACAGACGCCTGCTCAGGTACGTATGTTTTTGTTCAGTACGCACATAGCTCACCTGGTTTATACTGAAACTATCCTGAGCGGACCATAGTTATAATTTCTGGCTGAGAGCATACTATTTGGCGGGATCAACAGTTTGAACAAGGTCAGTACGCTCAAACACTCGGTCACGATGACTTGTCACCCAAATAATTCCATCAACCCATTTTCAATGTGAAAAGCTTGGGTCAACCAGCAGTACATTTTTCATGCACTTTCTAAAACCAGCACACGCTGGGATTGCCTCCGCAGGAAGATAACATTAAGAAGTCACCTTCCTGATTAATCGACCATAGCAAGATTCGAACACAGATCTCATGGTCGGAAAGCGAATATTAAACCACTAGGATGGAGTTACTTTTGAGGCAATGAAACGTTGATAGGAGCTCCACATTGTCGCTTGAGCTTTCTGTTTCCTCTTTCCTTAAAACGAGCTGTAGTGTTCAAAAAACATTGGAGGCGAGATTATATAGCAGTAACTGACCACTCGTATCCGAGCATGCTTCTCCACAAGGGCGGCTAGCCAATCCCTGTTACAGACCCCTGCTCAGGTACGTTTGTGTTTGTTCAACACCCACAGAAAGCGAACGTTAAACCACTAGGATTTGAAGAAATCATTAATGCATATTTTTCTGGGTTTCTGTAACAAAAATTTTAGTTAACCCTTTATAGAAGTATTTTCGATTGGCTGCTCGGTCAATAAATGCCGAATGTTTCCTTATAAGGCGACGGCTAATGTCAGCAACGCCATTATTAATCTCGCTGTTACGGTAGCAGAGATTGATATTTGTGGCAAACTAAGCTTGAAAACTTAGTGCCATATCAGTGACAATCTTCAACCTCTTGACGATAAAAAAAGAACGAAATATTGGTGACACGTCTCTCGAAGAATTCGAATAGTATCAGTATTTAATATGCAGGGCACAAGCGTTTTACAATTTTTCTCTTTACTTTTGAAAATAAAAAAAAATTGTTTGTTTCTGTAGAGGGCATGCGTGATTAAATTGCTAACTTCTGTGGATTTAATTTCTTTTCTGGTTTCATTTTTGTTTTTGCTTCCAGCATATTTATTTTAACATTATCAATTTGTTTCATCCGGTTTTCTCTACTTTTTTTTAAAATTCTTTCTTTGTTTTCTTTCTTTTTTTTTTTTCATCGGGTTTATTCCAATCTTTCTTTCTTTCTTTTTATCTTTCTTTCTTTCTTTCTTTTTCCACCTTTCCGTAATAAACTTATTCTCCTGTACTTTAATGACATTCAGTTCTTTCTTTCTTTCTTTCTTTCTTTCTTTCTTTCTTTCTTTCTATCTTTCTTTCTTTCTAATTTTATTTCCCAACCTTTTTTCCTTTCCTCAAGTTTTTCAATCTCTCCTTTCTTTCTTTCTTTCTTTCTTTCTTTCTTTCTTTCTTTCTTTCTTTCTTTCTTTCTTTAATCTTTCTTTCTTTCTATCTTTCTTTCTTTCTAATTTTATTTCCCAACCTTTTTTTCCTTTCCTCAAGTTTTTCAATCTCTCCTTTCTTTCTTTCTTTCTTTCTTTCTTTCTTTCTTTCTTTCTTTCTTTCTTTCTTTCATTCATTCTTTCTTTCTTTCTTTCTTTCTTCAAAGTTTTATTTTCAGACTTTTCTTTCTTTCTTTCTTTAATCTTTCTTTCTTTCTTTCTTTCTTTCTAATTTTATTTCCCAACCTTTTCTTCCTTTCTTCAAGTTTTTCAATCTCTTTCTTTCTTTCTTTCTTTCTTTCTTTCTTTCTTTTTTTTCACCTTTCCGTAATAAACTTATTCTCCTGTACTTTAATGACATTCAGTTCTTTCTTTCTTTCTTTCTTTCTTTCTTTCTTTCTTTCTTTCTTTCTTTCTTTCATCTTTCTTTCTTTCTTTCTTTCTTTTGTTTGTTTGTTTCTTTTCTTTTGTTTGTTTGTTTGTTTGTTTGTTTCTTTCTTTCTTTCTTTCTTTCTTTCTTTCTTTCTTTTCCCACCTTTCCGTAATAAACTTATTCTCCTGTACTTTAATGACATTCAGTTCTTTCTTTCTTTCTTTCTTTCTTTCTTTCTTTCTTTCTTTCTTTCATCTTTCTTTCTTTCTTTCTTTCTTTCTTTTGTTTGTTTGTTTCTTTTCTTTTGTTTGTTTGTTTGTTTGTTTGTTTGTTTGTTTGTTTCTTTCTTTCTTTCTTTCTTTCTTTCAATCTATTTCACGGTAGCCAAAAAAAGAACATCAGTCTTTATTTGCTAAGCCGGTGATATTTAGCTTCCCAACATTCCTCTAAATATGCTAAAAGTCGGTTGTTGAAGCGATTGCAGCACTCAGCATCCAGTCTCTTCCAATCCTATTCACGTGTTTTGCCATTTTGTCTCCGAGCGTGACGATCTCAGCGCCGAAATGTCAACTCAAATTTCTTCCATGTCATTTGTACAAACCTTCCTTCAGCTTTCTATCGATTTCGCCCACATTCGACAATTTGCATGGATTTTGTGTCACGCGTATTTCTCATCTGGCACGTTTCCATTTTTTCTTTCTTTCTTTCTTTCTTATTTTCCATCTATCTATCTATCTACATCTCTCTCTCTATATATATATATATATATATATATGTGTGTGTGTGTGTGTGTGTGTGTGTGTGTGTGTGTGTGTGTGTGTGTGTGTGTGTGTGTGAAAATGTATAGAAAATAGGAAAGGACTCGTTAGGTAAATAATCCAAAGTTCTTTAGTATTTTTGTTATTATTTTAAAAAAATAGTGCCCGATACAAAAGTAGAGCCTAAATATAATTATTTATTTAAAAATATGATTCCAACGCTACATAAGAGTTCTCATGTTTCAAAACAAGAGCCGAAAACTTCAATATAATTATTTGAATTAAACTGAATTAAAGTACGATATATATATATATATATATATATATATATATATGTGTGTGTGTGTGTGTGTGTGTGTGTGTGTGTGTGTGTGTGTGTGTGTGTGTATTATTTCAGTATATGTCAATCTAGGTGAGTCCTGTAATATATAATGTAATATTATGTATTTGTAACTTTCTCTCTCATTCAACTGGTCTTTCTTATTTATTTTGTCTTCTTCCCAGTCTGTTTTCTACGTCTCTGCCTCTGTTTCTGTCTCCATATCTATCTATCTATCTATCTATCTATCTATCTATCTATCTCTATCTATCTCTCTATCTATCTACAACCGTTTAAATATATATATATATATATATATATATATATATATATATATATATATATATATAAATATAAAACCGTTTAAATGTGTCAATGTCTGGACCTCCTCAAGTAATTTTAAGTATAAAAGAATATAAATTTTAAATTACATCTAACTCACTCATATCTTCTTCCCCCCTCCTCACTTTCTCACTTCGTTAATTTACATATGCTTAATACGGCCCGTCAAAAATGTGTAAATTTCTTTACATTTTTTGTTTCAACCTTTGGAAGTAAAGTGTGATGATCCGCAGGCCTTTAAAAAGGGCTGTGGTGAAATAATTTATTAGATGGAACCTTAAAGTGGTCTGTTTTTATTTAAATTATTTGCTATGGATTTACATTGAGCTCACTGGATTTTATCCTCCTTAGGTTTACCCATACGGATTACCTAGTTTTTCATAAACTAAATTTATATATATATATATATATATATATATATATATTATTGCTCCCCTGTCTTGTGCTGCTGCCTTGTATTCAGAGATTTTTGATAAAATCCAAATAAGAATCAGCAATGCTAGCGGTCCTAACCTGACATATCGGCTTCAATCACCTTCCCACCATGGTACTTGAGTGAAAGGAACAGCAACACGGTCATAGATGAATCAAAGAGAGGTTTATTGTAAAAGAGAATACGCAGCTGAAAGACAGGGAATCGGGTGGCAGGCTAGTAATTCTCGAATCAAGTGTATCTACCAATCGCCAACGCAGTCAGATGTGGCACAAGGCCGAATTTAATGTGGGGTATCTGAGCCCATAGTCTCGGCCAAAAATTCTCCGTATAAAACGGGGTTGGGTAGATGTTTCCCGATACGAGACTTTCCCCTTCGTCGTAGCCTCGTTTGACCAGCACAGCTAGAGACGAATCTCCAACTCTAGACTAATTCTCGAGGCAAGAGGAGTTATTGTATAAAGTATACAATTTTGGCACAAGGTCTAAAGGAGGGAATAGGTAAAGGCTGTTCGTCACTTACTATCCTATAGCTAGCTAATCCGATTCACGGCTCAATCATTCGTTACAATTGGCACATTTGCCACGAGAACTCATCCATCACCAAGCAATCCTCCATATACCATAATACCGCATATTCTCAGGGGGACCTAAAAAAAACGCTCCCCATGACATAAAAAAATTTCATGATTATAAAATATAATAGATAAAAATTTGTACATGATGAACAGTGAACGGGGAGAGGATGAACCCAAAAGCAAACTAAAATATCAAAACAAACAAAATAAAGATAACTGATGTCAGTTGGACCCGTCTAAATCTCAAAACGAGACCGCTGTATTGTACCCTTGGACACTTGACGCACTCTCGCTAAGAGAGAGGGAAAGAATAAATACGGCCTTGGGGAAAGAAGAAATCTGACCCAATCGAAATGAAAAAAATGGGAACAAAACAAACTGGGGAGGTTGTGAATCTCAATTTGGATCATAACCAAAGAAGCAGCCGGGGACAGACCGGGAACTATATTTACTCATGTTAAATAGATGCACAAAGCTTGTCTAGCATAACCAGGGAAGTGATCCACAAGAAACCGCCCCGAAGCTACTTAGGTAGACATAAAAAAGAAAATCAAGGCTAGCCCCGTTCACACGAACCAGGCTTGCCTCAGTCACCCACCTTTTGCTGAAATCTGTCAAAATCAACCGCTTTCTATCAGTTCTAGTCTTCATCTTGAGCTGATGCTCAAAGAATCGGATTAGATCTTAATGAGAAAGACGATCACCCCGTAAGACTTCCTGCAATCGCATCGCCGAAATCACCATTTGGACCATGGCCAGCAACGATAGAAACACCATTCGATTCACCCCAGAATACGGGGGCGACACATTGTCACACGCGTACGCGCGATCAATAAGCACGAGCTTTTCGGGAGCGATACGAGCCGTCAACTCGCCGACATGGTCCCATAAATGGCGGACCCGAGGAAAATGGTAGAAGTCATCCGAAGCCGTATCTTCTAAGCCTAGGTCACATCGTTCACAGTCTGGCAAATCCGCCAAACCCCATATGAAGGCCTTGTTATTTAGAGATAGCCTATTCCTAACCAGTCGCCAGGTAAGCGAAAACTCAGGGTTGCTGAAGTAATCCGCCGCTGGCGCCCAAGACCAGACGGAGCGAAACATCTTCTCTGACAAGTCGCGCTGATCACCTAGTGGATCTTTTGCGCCCCTCTCCACTAGTTCCCGATAGAAGACTTTCCTAGGCCGAGAAAGGTCACTGGACGGATTTATCACCCTCAAGGCTGATCGACATTCGCGAAGGAAATCCGACTGATCCCTGGATTTACGACGGCGCTCAACCCGCGTGATGGGAGGACTGATAGCAAGGAAAGAGAAGGTGTCCTTACAATACCCGCCAGAATTGAATCACACACACACACACACACACACACACACACACACACACACATATATATATATATATATATATATATATATGCAAACATGACAGAATTGAATAGACGCTTACAGAAACCGTTTATTTTATTAAACAAGTAATTGATACAAATGAAGTAATTATAAATGGTCATAAATTTAATAACTAATACTTGGTTGACATCCCTTTTGCTTTTTTTTATGCAAGGACCCTTCTAGGCATGCTAGCGATGAGTTCATGAATATCATCTTGAGGGATTTCTTGCCATGTTTGACGCAATAATCCTAAAAGTTTGGGCTTAGCAGAGTTTTAGATCTAATATGCCCCAAAGGTGTTCAATGGGATTAATATCTGGGGAATGACTTGGCCATGGAAGTTTATTGATCCCATTTTGTCTCAACCAATGTTGCGTTGCTTGAGCAGTGTGACATGGAGCTCCATCTTCCATAAATAGGGAGTCAACTTTGCCCATTCTACTACTTGAGAATATTGGAAAGAGCCCTTTCTTTAATATAGAAACATATTTGGTTGAATTAATGTTTCCTTCACACTCCACAAGCTCTGAGCGACCATCATTCCAAATTGCACTCCATACCATTACTGAAAGGCCCCCATGTTTCACCGTTGGCTGCAGTCTTTTCAAATCAAACTCTTGAATACAGAGTCTCTATACCCATACTCTTCCACTGTCGGAAAATAATGCGAATCTTGATTCATCAGAGAAAATGACAGTGGTCCAAAAGGTCACAGGTCTCTCCACCATCTCATGAGCCCAATCCTTTCTGCGTTTGATATTGGCTGGACGGAGAAGTGGTTTCCTTCTCGCAGCTCTGCCATAGTAGTCCAGCTTGTGAAGATACCTGACAGCTGTTCTGGGACTGACATCAACTTGTGTTGCTATGTCAGAGGCCTTGCAACATGGATCCTGTTCAACATTTTTTTCGACAAGACGCATGGTTCTTTCAGATGGCCCATGGCGGCCTGGATGAGGTTTTGTGCACCTCTCTGGTGAATTGTAAGATCACTCTATTAACAGTAGAAAGGGGTATTGAACGATATTCAGATATTTTTCTTTGACTAAGACCATCTTCATGTTGGCCCACGATACGTCCTCGCTGAAATTCGGAGGGGGTCTGATTCTCCTTTGGTTCGGGGCATGTTCCAATATTGTTATCTGCAATTTTAATCAAATAATCTAAGTTAATTTATCTTGGTTATTAAAAAAAAATCAGAAATAAAATTTATCTTGGTGTCTATTCAATTCTGTCATGTCTGTATATATATATATATATATATATATATATATATATATATATATATATATATATATATATATATACAGGGTGTCCATAAAGTTAGTGTGCACTTTAAAAAATTATAACTTTATTTGTATTTGCAATACAAATAATCTGTAAAAAATGTTATGAAGTTTAATCTACCTAGTTTTAAGTATAGCTAAAATAACTCATGTGATTTCAGGCATTACTGTAAATCAGTTGGCAAATGTTTTCCGTGAACTGCAAAATCGTATATTACCCTTTGTATTGCTAATAATGGAGGACATGTGGAAACTTAAATAAAATTTCAATAAAACCTTAAAAAATATATAGATTTACTTCTTTCTAAACCTTTTTACAAATTATTTCTATCGCAAATACAAATAAAGTTATGAATTTTTAAAGTGCACACGAACCTTATGGACACCCTATATATATATATATATATATATATATATATATATATATATATATATATATATTGTCACGTAGCAACGATTTCATTAACCATATAGGCGTTAGGCTAAAGTAAAATCTTAAATAAAGAGAAAATTAGTTAGATATAAAAGAAAGATAAATAAATAGATAAAAACAGAAATTTAATCAATGCTTCCGATTCGCGAGCGAATATATTCTATGATCAGCCATACCCCCTCTTCTCTTTCACAAATTCTTTCTCTCCCTATCCTCTCTTCCACCCGCCAGACAAGGGCCCGTGAACTTAGAAGTGACCCGACGCGAGGATGACCTGGTTCTAAGATTTCGCGTTTGACCATGAGTAAACTCCAGACACCATCAGGGTCTCATGCTGCGATTCACGTGATCGGGACGTACGGGGCATGCGTTGAACTTTTGGCCATCACACAAACACTGCGTGATTTGCGCCCCTATTCTCCTGCGTACCCGGTCAAGGACGAAGGAACCCACGTGACTGTCTGTGGGGACAGCGAAAAAACCAAAGAAGGATTTTTTCAGTTTCCCTCTGACCAGCGGCAGTTGAACATCGCTGGCCAAAAATCGTCAGACCGCCCACTGAGATGAGGAAGACCACGAAGTCTATCGACCAGTGATTGAAAGGGTGCTATTGACTGATCAACCCAACCAAATGCCTGTATGAAATGCTGGGGACCCACGAACACTTGCGAAAAGAAGAAGAATCCAGGAACATTGTCGGCCGGCCAAGATACTGATTTATCATCAGAACTCTCGCTTCGGTGAATCAAAACTTTGTGAAGATACCAGCCCGACTGCAAGATAAGTTGGTTCTTTTGGCTCGATCTATTTTCATATATGTATGTATTCGCTCGCGCCTTCTATTCTTTACTGATGTCCTCCCCCTTTGTTAAATGAATGTTCTTTTTTTTTTTCTTTCTTTGTTTCGCTATATATATATATTTATAAATAAATGTTTAATTTTGAAAGCCATCGTCTTGTGTCTGTTCTTCGTTGATTCCCTTGTGTCGCTTCCATTTCTGAGTGAAGACCTTGAAAAAGAAACCACGTTTTCCTTTTTTTTTTTAGAACCTGTGGTTCATCTATATGCTACAAGTTCGTAACATATAAAAAATTGGGGCTCGTTCCGAGAATCTTTTCTCCCTGTTTTTTTCACTTAGTAAGAATCGCACAACTTCAGGGTGTCGGCGAACTACAGGCCAAGATGTCGGTTATAGATAGTTTTCTCGCATCGCCCTCTATGGAAAAATTATGTAAGCTTAAGAAGGATGATATAGTTGAAATAGGGAAGGAATTAGAACTAGAGGTAACGAAGTCTATGAGAAAAAACTCAGCTAGTCAGGATAGTCTGTGAGCATATGGTAGATAACGACGTTTTCGACGTAGAAGAATTAAGTAAATTATCACTAGACACGTCGAACTTTCGCAGGCACAACTCGAGCTCGAGAAAGTGAAAATTGAGGCCGAGGCTAAGGTCAGAGCCGAAGCTGAAAGAGCAAAGGCTGAAATAGCAAAAAGCTAGAATCGAGCAAGAAACTAGATTTCGGGAGTTAGACGAAAAGCGGGAACTTCACGAAGCTAGAAGTAGTGAGTTCGACTTAGCGAAGCAAGTCCGACTCGTACCGCAGTTTAACGAGGCTGACGTCGACAAATATTTTCAGCATTTCGAAAAGGTCGCCTCAAACCTAGCATGGCCCATAGAAACGTGGCCAATTTTACTGCAGACCGCACTAAAAGGCAAAGCTCAAGAAGCGTATGCCGCGCTCTCAGTAGCAGATTGCGCTGAATATAGCATTGTGAAATCGGCCATTTTAAAGTCGTATGAGCTTGTGCCGGAGGAATACCGGCAAAATTTAGAGCCTGCCGAAATGGAGACAAACAGACTTATGTAGAATTTTCTAGACAAAAAGAAACCTATTTCGATAGATGGAGTTTATCGAAAAACATCGAGGCAGATCACGATAGGCTAAGGCAAATGATACTGATAGAGGAGTTCAAAGAATGTGTCTCTGATAATTTGAAAACCTACCTCGATGAAAAAAAGGGTAGATACTTTATATGAGATGGCCACCCTCGCTGACGAATACGCGTTAACACATAAGCGGGTACGTTCAATCATAACAACCCATCCGAATTTGGAAGCGGTCCACACCCAAGACGTGGATCTGGTTCTGGTCCGAATTCGAAGTTTGGTCGATCGGTTAGTTCAGGCCAACTACCCAGTCCGAGAGATACCAAATCTCAAAATCCTAGTTCTCCGTCACCGGTTTATCGGCAGACGAATAGGAGAGAGAGGAAACTCCCGATGTGCCACTACTGCAATAAAGTAGGACACCTCGTGTCGAATTGTTGGACGAAGCGGAATGCCGAGTCCAGAGCCCTAAGTCAAGAGAGACCCCAAGGGCTAATTTCTTCCGACAGCGTTACCCTAAATAGGAAACCGAATGAAGATGTGAGGGAGTATAGGCCATTTGTGTCTAATGGTGCTGTATCCCCCGTTGATAACCCCAATGAAGAAGAAATCCGTGAAGATCTTGCGGGACACTGGGGCCACTCAGTCCCTGATTGTGGAGAGCTTCGTGCCGTGTGGATCGGATTCGGCCACTGGCGAATTTGTTATCATACAGGGTGTTAGCGGCAACTTTGTTAGCGTTCCCCTTCATCGAATCCACCTCACGTCTGGGTTAGTTTCTGGCCCTGTCGAGGTCGGAGTAGTTCCTAGTTTGCCTATGAAAGGCATATCCATGCTGTTAGGAAACGAATTGGCGGGTGGTAGGGTGATACCCCACCCTAAAGTAGTTCCAGAACCGGTTGCTTCGGTAGACACCGAAGATATCGAGGAAGAGAATCTCGATATATTTCCCTCGTGTGCAGTGACCAGAGCACAGGCCAGAAAGAAGGCCGATGAAAAGATAAACGAGATAATCGATAGGACAGAAGACGAAGTGATAGACCTATCGCAGACGTTTATAAATCCTGATGTGGGATTAAATTATCCTCCCGATAGTAACCCAACTGGAAATAGCGATGGTATTGTTGAGCCCGCTATGGACATTCCATTATCGAGGAGAGCACTTATAACAGAGCAGGGGAGTGATTCTGAGCTCACCCCACTCTTCCGTCACGTATTGCCCGAGGATGAGTTGGAGAAAGTTCCAACTGGATACTTTATTAAGAATGAGGTACTAATGAGGAAGTGGAGACCCCGCACATCTCCGCCTCAGAAGACTGGTCGACAGTCCACCAAATAGTACTCCCTAAACGGTACAGACCGGAGGTCATGAGGACAGCTCATGAGATCCCATTGGGGGTCACCTTGGCGTTAACAAGACGCACGATAAGATCGTCAGATACTTTTACTGGCCGGGTATCCGAAGGGACGTGTCTGAGCATTGCCGGACTTGCCACATCTGCCAGGTTGTAGGAAGCCGAACCAGAAAATCCCCATCGCACCCCTACATCCCATTCCTGCCTTCGAGGAGCCATTTTGTCGCATTATCGTAGACTGTGTTGGTCCGTTACCCAAAACTAAGTTAGGGAACCAATACCTGCTAACGATCATGTGCGCCTCGACCAGGTTTCCCGAAGCGATACCCATGAGAAATCTATCCGCCAGGAAAATAGTAAAGGCCCTTGTTAGCTTTTTTTTTTCACCATGGTCGGCTTACCCAGGGTGATACAGTCAGACCAGGGATCCAACTTCATGTCAGGGGTGTTTCAACAAGTTACGAGAAGTTTGGGTATAAAATCCATTAAGTCAAGCGCCTATCACCCCCAGTCCCAAGGTGCCTTGGAGAGGTTCCACTCCACCTTGAAGAGCATGATGAGAACATATTGCCTGGACCACCAACACGATTGGGACGAAGGTATCCCATTCCTAATGTTCGCCGCTCGCGAATCCGTACAGGAATCGTTGGGGTTCAGCCCATTTGAATTAATATTTGGGCATTCAGTCCGCGGTCCTTTAAAGGTACTGAGGGAAGGTTTGTTGCGGGAAGACCCAGTAACAGAAAATTTGCTGGAATATGTTTCACGTTTCCGAACCCGACTAGCAGAAGCATGTGAACTGGCCCGCGAGAACCTTCGGTCGGTTCAGCATAAATGAAAGATCGATACGACCGAGACACAGTCGAACGAAATTTCAGTGTCGGGGATAAAGTACTAGTGTTATTACCCTTGCCCGGACATCCTCTCAAAGCTCGATTCCATGGCCCGTATGAAGTGGTCAGGAAGGCCGGTGACCTCAACTACGTCGTAAGAACCTCTGATCGCAGGAAGTCGACGCAGATGTGTCACATTAACATGCTTAAGCCTTACTATGAACGGGGAAAGACCGACCCTGTGTTAGTAATCAGTGGGCCTAACACTATGCCCGAGCCCACGGAGATCCGAGGAGAAGTTATGGAAAGGTGACCACCCCACCAAACTTTTTACAACCTGAGGTACTAGCTGACCTAAGTGCGAAGCTGGCGCATTTAGCCCTTGAGGAGAGGAAGGATTTAGCCTCCTTATCGAGGATTTCAGGGCCTGTTCCCGACGTACCCAACCAAACCACCGTTACTTATCATGATGTGGAAGTAGGAGATGCCACCCCATTAAACAGCATCCCTACCGAGTCAACCCACGGAAAGCCGAAATCCTACGTGGAGAAATAGCCTACATGCTAGAGAACGGCATTATCGAGCGTAGCCAAAGCAGTTGGTCCTCCCCTGCGTGCTAGTGGACAAACCTGACGGCTCAGTTCGGTTTTGCACTGACTACCGAAAGGTGAACTTCGTCACTAAGACGGACTCGTACCCCATTCCCAGGATGGACGATCAGGCTTGATAAAGTAGGCAAGGCTACTTATATTACGAAGCTCGATTTGTTGAAGGGTTATTGGTGTGTGCCCCTAACCGAGCGCGCTAAGGAGATATCTGCTT
Organism: Acanthosepion pharaonis; assembly: GCA_903632075.3. NCBI lineage: Eukaryota > Metazoa > Mollusca > Cephalopoda > Sepiida > Sepiidae > Acanthosepion > Acanthosepion pharaonis. Next base: position 52,331 of record CAHIKZ030000866.1, on the reverse strand, counting down.
TCGCGACTCCGGATGGCCTGTATCAATACCGCGTGATGCCTTTTGGGATGAAAAATTCCCAGGCCACCTTCCAGCGAATGATGAACCATTGCCTGCGAGATCTGGCTGGTGTAGAGACGTACATCGATGACATAGTCGTGTACAATAACACCTGGGCCGAACACATGATATCTCTACGAAAAGTCTTCGATCGGTTAAAGCATGCCAATCTCACCATTAACCTTGCGAAAAGTGATTTCTGCCAGGCAGAAGTGACGTATCTCGGACACGTTGTCGGCCATGGGCGGATAACTCCGATCGAGGCAAAAAATACAAAGTATAGTTAAGTACCCAGCCCCGACCAATGTAAAAGGCCTGAGGAGATTTCTCGGAATGGCGGGTTACTATCGCAAGTTCTGTAAGAATTTCTCTGATATAGCCTCACCGCTTACCCAACTGTTGAGGAGGAAAGCCAAATTTGATTGGACCCCCGACTGTCAGAGATCCTTTGATCAAATAAAAGCCCTATTGTGCTCAAACCCTGTCCTCAAAGCTCCTGAATTTACCCGACCGTTCAGGTTAGCTGTAGATGCAAGTGACCATGGCATTGGCGCAGTATTACTACAGACCGATGCAAATGGTATCGAACACCCGGTCAGTTATTTCTCAAAAAATTCAACAATCACCAGAAAATTACTCTACAGTAGAAAAAAGAAACTCTTGCCCTTTTGTTAAGTTTACAACACTTCGAAGTGTATGTGTCTTCGTCCAGTCAGCCTACTTTAGTATATACTGACCATAACCCACTAACCTTCCTCAGGAAAATGAAGAATACGAACAGGCGACTACTGTGCTGGAGTTTAGCGTTACAAGAATACGATCTAACTATTCAGCACATAAGAGGCATCGACAACGTGTGTGCTGACGCCCTGTCCTGTATCTGATCGATAAGCTTTTGAGGATCAAACGGGGACGAAAACAATCTTTTTTTTTTTTTTAGAAAACTGCCGTTAATGGCATTTTTCTTTTTTTTTGGTAGGAGGTGTCACGTAGCAACGATTTCATTAACCATATAGGCGTTAGGCTAAAGTAAAATCTTAAATAAAGAGAAAATTAGTTAGATATAAAAGAAAGATAAATAAATAGATAAAACAGAAATTTAATCCATCGCTTCCGATTCGCGAGCGAATATATTCTATGATCAGCCATACCCCCCCTCTTCTCTTCACAAATTCTTTCTCTCCCTATCCTCTCTTCCACCCGCCAGACAAGGGCCCGTGAACTTAGAAGTGACCCGACGCGAGGATGACCTGGTTCTAAGATTTCGCGTTTGACCATGAGTAAACTTCAGACACCATCAGGGTCTCATGCTGCGATTCACGTGATCGGGACGTACGGAGCATGCGTTGAACTTTTGGCCATCACACAAACACTGCGTGATTTGCGCCCTATTCTCCTGCGTACCCGGTCAAGGACGAAGGGAACCCACGTGACTGTCTGTGGGGACAGCGAAAACCAAAGAAGGATTTTTCAGTTTCCCTCTGACCAGCGGCAGTTGAACATCGCTGGGCAAAAAATCGTCAGACCGCCCACTGAGATGAGGAAGACCACGAAGTCTATCGACCAGTGATTGAAAGGGTGCTATTGACTGATCAACCCAACCAAATGCCTGTATGAAATGCTGGGGACCCACGAACACTTGCGAAAAGAAGAAGAATCCAGGAACATTGTCGGCCGGCCAAGATACTGTTTTATCATCAGAACTCTCGCTTCGGCGAATCAAAACTTTGTGAAGATACCAGCCCGACTGCAAGATAAGTTGGTTCTTTTGGCTCGATCTATTTTCATATATGTATGTATTCGCTCGCGCCTTCTATTCTTTACTGATGTCCTCCCCTTGTTAAATGAATGTTCTTTTTTTTTCTTTCTTTGTTTCATTATATATATATTTATAAATAAATGTTTAATTTTGAAAGCCATCGTCTTGTGTCTGTTCTTCGTTGATTCCCTTGTGTCGCTTCCATTTCTGAGTGAAGACCGAGAAAAAGAAACCACGTTTTCCTTTTTTTTTAGAACCCGTGGTTCATCTATATGCTACAAGTTCGTAACAATATATATATATATATATAAAGTATTTAGGCAGCAATCCATCTTTCATGCACATTTCATTGAATACGACAGACAAGGTGCTTTTATTTAGTTTTTTATACAATTTCTCATGCGATATAATAATTTTTTTTCTTTTCAGATGATAAATGCTAATATAGAGTACGAATATATTTTCTATGACAATTTCTCGGGCATTCAGACCGGTAAATGTTGTTTAATACTGTTTATAGGCCAGTAAATGTTGTTAATACTGTTTATTATAAACAGAGCATTTATTTAAATATTTTTATCTATAAAAATAATGTATAAACATAAAAATATCTTGAAATAATTGTCGGACTTTGTCCATTTCATAATATATATATATATATATATATATATATATATGTGTGTGTGTGTGTGTGTGTGTGTGTGTGTGTGCGTGTGTGTGTGTGTGTATGTGTGTATGTGAGTGTGTGTTCTTTAAATCAAATGCTATTGAAAATGATAGAAATTCCATGCCGATTAATTTTAACTGATCGTCTTTTTCAAATTATGAATAATCCTTCTCAAAGAAGGAGAAAATTCCATTAAAAATTGTCCAAAGTTCATTTCGGGAGAAAAAGCATAAGTAATATGAGCCAAGGTTTCGACTTTCTTAAGTTATCATCAGGGTGGGTTGAGACAAATCTTACAAACTTGTCACGACGCAATTAAAAAAAAAAAACGTTAGTGTTTAAAAGTCTGTTAAAATCTATCTATCTATAGATATCTATCTAGCTAGCTATCATTCTGAATTTGTATTTATCTATTAACAAATCTCATTCAGTTTCTCCTTCTTTCTTTCTTTCTTTTTTCTTTCTTTCTTTCTTAATTCACCTTTCTTTATTTTTTCTTCCTTAATACAGCTTTTTCTTTATTTCATTGTTCTTGTCTCTGCATTAATACACGTTCTTTCTTTCTTTTTTCCTTTCTTTCTTTATTAATGAACTTATCTTTCTTTTCTTTCTTTCTTTCTTTCTTTCTTTCTTTCTTTCTTTTGTTTGTTTGTTTCTTTCTTTTCTTTCTTTCTTTCTTTCTTTCTTTGTTTTCTTTCTTTGTTTCTTTCTTTGTTTCTTTCTTTTGTTTGTTTGTTTCTTTCCTTTCTTTCTTTCTTTATTTCTTTTCTTTCTTTCTTTGTTACTTTCTTTTCTTCATTTCTTTCTTCATTTTCTGTCTTTTCTTTCTTTGTTTCTTTCTTTGTTACTTTCTTTTCTTTCCGTCTTTCTTTCTTTCTTTCTTAATGCACTTTCTTTCTTTCTTTCTTTCTTTCTTTTCTCTTCATTAATACACCTTTCTTTCTCTCTTTCCAATTCACCTTTTCTATATTTTCTCTTCCTTAATGTATCATTCTTTCTTTTTTCTTTCACTTTTCTTTCTTTTCTCTTCATTAATACACCTTTCTTTCTTCTTCCTTTCTTTTTTAATACACCTTTCTTTCCGTTTCACTGTGTTCATATCTTCCTTCTAACGGAAGTCGGCCATGATATGAATACACGGACAAGCCAGGCAAGTAAAAACATATGCAGAGGAAAAGAGATACAAATGAGGAAAGCGTGCCATAGAACATAAACTTGTTTATCGGATGTTATAACAAGAAAATTAAAAAGTAAATGAAATAAAAAAAAAAAAAAACTATGTCTATAGAAGACACAGTTCAGGCAATATTTCGTTCGATAAGACAGTCAATTTGTTTCTCTGATCTGTTAAAGAGTCCTTTGAGTTATTGACGTCACGACTGTTGCTCGGCAACTGCTGACGTCACAAATTGGATTGAAAAGCTACATCAGTACAGACCAAGTTATAATCCGGAAGCTAGTCTAGTAATACAGGTGGACCATGGCTCATGGGGGTTCGAGCCTAAGTATATGTTTGAATGTGGTTGGTCCTGATCTGGTATCTCGTCTTCAGTCGCTCTCTCACAGACGTGCCGTCGCCTCCCTCTGTCTTTTCTACCAATACTTTCACGGTAACTGCTCCGACGAGCTACTGTCGCTAGTCCCCAGACTGCATGAATTTAAGCGTGCTACTAGGCTGGCATCACGGTCCCACCCTTTCGCTATCGAAACGGTTAAATGTGGCCGTCTCTTCTACTCCAATAGCTTCATGTCCCGCACCTCTCGCCTGTGGAATTCCCTTCCTATTACTTGTTTACCTGATAGCTATAATCTCCAACTGTTCAAATGTAATGTCAATCGACATCTCCAGATGCCCTGAACTATATCCCCTGCTGTTGTCTTTTATCCTTTCTTCCATTACACCTCTTTACTTTCGCTCCCACTCTGTAACACCCTGAGTATTAGTGGCACCCCGCCTTGCTTGGGGTGAAATGCTTTTAAAAAATGGTTGAAAACGAACGTGCTCTTGTCGACGGGCGCTGTGGTTTGGTGGGGTCGAGCAGTAGCGAAAGGAAAAAGTCTTCTTCTATGTGCCGTGTACCTTGATGCTCTCCACAACTTCCTGTACTTTGTATATCTAAATAAATGTTGTCTTTTTTTGTTATGTCTCCTAAAATCTGTTCCAAGATCCATTTACTCAAGCTCACGAGCTTATGCGTTATTTTTTTTCTGTCCCTCAATTTCTCCTGTGAGTAATCAGATCATTCAAGCCTCCCTTCCTCATTAAGTACTTTAGAAATGTCAACTGTCTCTTCCTGAAAGTTAAGTATAAGTTTCCTTTTAGTTTCCATTTTCTCTAAAACTTCGTCCTTGTTCAACTGTTCGGTCCTCATCATCCTTCTGTTGAACCACATTTTTGTTGCTTCATGTCTCTTCTTCATCTGCGAGGACAGTGTCCAGCATTCACTGCGATATAGAAGGACTGGTCTTACAGATTAAATGTTTTTAGTTATCCCTCCTAAACCTTGTTCAACCATCGATTTACTCAAGCCTGCTAGGTAGGTTATGGGCTGATATTCTATGTCTATCTTGCCTTTAATCTGTCCGTGAGTATCAAATTCTCCAAGCCTTCTTTCCTTATTTTTAATTCGGGCTTGTTTATTTTTGTGCGTTGGTATTTTCTATCATTCGTTATTTAAATCTATACTGATTGCCAAATACATGCACACATACACACGCACAAACACAAATATATATATATATATATATATATATATATATATATATCGCTCGCTCGACTCTTTCGTCGAATCCGACGTACGAGGGTCAAGCAGATCAGTTCCCACTAAACCGACAGCCCGAGAACAGCATATGAGATTTGATTATAGTGGTGAAGGTTTCGTGCAGGACCATCCACACTTTTTGAAGGGCCGAATACAGAGACCTGGTGCACTACGTGCCACAAGGTCCCCAAACGACCCTCCGCAGGTTTTGAATTCAGAGTTGCCATCCAAGGCTATAGAACCCAGTCTGCCCTGCTATTTACCCATAGCTGGAGAGAGATGATTCATATCTTTCCCAAGGGTATTAGCACGTAAGTGAATATAATGGATTTCACTGGAATTCGGACTCGGCTCTACGATTCCTCAATCCAAGCCGATATCCATTACTCCATCATGCCTCCTAATTAATATATATATATATATATATATATATATATATATATAAAGGAGGAAAGTCAAACATTATCATACACACACGCAAACACACGCACACACACACACACACACACACACACACACACACACATATATATATATATATATATATTTGCATTTGACTGCTGCTTTGTGGAACCGATTCTCCAGAAGATCCTTCCACGATCAGCCTTAACATGTTCAAGTCTAGGGTTAACCATTATCTTCCTAACGTATGCTCATATATCGCGCCTTTTACTCTGTAAACTTCTACCTCGAATTGCTCTTGGGCCTTGAAAATCATTGTAAAAAAATAATTTGCATTTTTCTACTGACTGGGCTAATTTAAAGCAAAGAAATCAATAATTTCTTGAGAGAATTTCATCTTGTCATCCACCGATGCAAGTTGATGTGGCACTAAAAAACACAACAAAGAAACACGATGCATATATATATATATATATATATATATATATATATATATATATATATATATATATTGTAGCGGAAGTAATTTAAATATACTATACTTATCCGGGGGCCGACTCAAGAGTTTCGACTCATTAGGTTTGAGAGAGGAAATGGTTGTATTGATTGTTATAGAATATAATTTTTAAGAATAAAATTATTATTGTGAGTCCTGACGAATGAGGACACATGAAACTCTGGGTTGACCTCCGAGATTTCATAATAAAATCATTAACAATGCATTTTCATTGTAAAATCATTGCCACTGCATTTTCATGGTAAATCATTTTCAGTACATTTTCATAACAAAATCCTTTGCACCGGATATTCACAGTAAAATCATTTCCAATGCATTTTCATATTAAAATCATTTCCAATGCATTTTCATAGTAAAATCATTTCCATTGCATTTTCATAGTAAAATCAGTTGCAATGCATTTTCATATTAAAATCATTTCTAATGCATTTTTATAGTAAAATCAGTTGGCAATACATTTTCATATTAAAATCATTTGTAATGCATTTTTATAGTAAAATTAGTTGCAATGGATTTTCATGATGAAATTATTTGTCTTGCATTTTCATAGTAAAATCATTTACTAATGCATTTTCATAGTAAAATCATTTGCAATTCATTTTAATAATAAAATCATCTTTAATGCATTTTCATACTAAAAAAATTTCCAATGCATTTTCATAGTAAAATCATTTCCAATGCATTTTCATAGTAAAATCATTTGTAATGCATTTTCATAGTAAAATCATTTGTAAGCATTTTCATAGTAAAATAATTTCCAATGCATTTTCATAGTAAAATCATTTGTAATGCATTTTCATAGTAAAATAATTTCCAATGCATTTTCATAATAAAATCATTTCCAATGTATTTTCATAGTAAAATCATTTGCAATGCATTTTCATAGTAAAATCATTTCCAATGCATTTTCATAGTAAAATAATTTCCAATGCATTTTCATAATAAAATCATTTCCAATGTATTTTCATAGTAAAATCATTTCCAATGCATTTTCATAGTAAAATCATTTCCAATGCATTTTCATAGTAAAATCATTTCCAATGCATTTTCATAGTAAAATCATTTCAATGCATTTTCATAGTAAAATCATTTCCAATGCATTTTCATAGTAAAATCGTTGGCAATGCATTTTCATAGTAAAAAATCGTTGGCAATGCATTTTCATAGTAAAAATTATTTCCAATGCATTTTCATAATAAAATCATCTTCAATGCATTTTCATAATAAAAATCATTTCCAATGCATTTTCATAGTAAAAAATCATTTCCAATGCATTTTCATAGTAAAATCATTTCAATGCATTTTCATAGTAAATTCATTTGCCAACGCATTTTCATAGTAAAATCATTTCCAATGCATTTTCATAGTAAAATCATTTCCAATGCATTTTCATAGTAAAATCATTTGCAATGCATTTTCATAGTAAAATCATTTCCAATGCATTTTCATAGTAAAATCATTTCCAATGCATTTTCATAGTAAAATCATTTCCAATGCATTTTCATAGTAAAATCATTTCCAATGCATTTTCATAGTAAAATCATTTCCAATGCATTTTCATAGTAAAATCGTTGGCAATGCATTTTCATAGTAAAATCGTTGGCAATGCATTTTCATAGTAAAGTTATTTCCAATGCATTTTCATAATAAAATCATCTTCAATGCATTTTCATAATAAAATCATTTCCAATGCATTTTCATAGTAAAATCATTTCCAATGCATTTTCATAGTAAAATCATTTCCAATGCATTTTCATAGTAAATTCATTTGCCAACGCATTTTCATAGTAAAATCATTTCCAATGCATTTTCATAGTAAAATCATTTCCAATGCATTTTCATAGTAAAATCATTTGCAATGCATTTTCATAGTAAAATCATTTCCAATGCATTTTCATAGTAAAATCATTTCCAATGCATTTTCATAGTAAAATCATTTCCAATGCATTTTCATAGTAAAATCATTTCCAATGCATTTTCATAGTAAAATCATTTCCAATGCATTTTCATAGTAAAATCGTTGGCAATGCATTTTCATAGTAAAATCGTTGGCAATGCATTTTCATAGTAAAATCGTTGGCAATGCATTTTCATAGTAAAATCGTTGGCAATGCATTTTCATAATAAAATCGTTGGCAATGCATTTTCATAGTAAAGTTATTTGCAATGCATTTTCATAATAAAATCATTTTTAATGCATTTTCATAGTTATGTTAGGACTAGGTCAGAGGCGATATCACAAATGTGTCCTTCGGATTTAGTAGTAGTTGTTGAAACCCTCTCATATCCAAGTATAGGAATCGTCATCATCTCCCTTCATTCCATTTCACCCCCGTCTAGTGGCGGTGGTGGTGATGAATGTGAAGGAACAGCCTACTCCTGAAAAGTAGATGTGGGATTTATTAATCATTTCACTGTATTTTACTTTTTTGAGTCTGAGTTCAGTCTGAAGTCTGGAGTGAAGACAATAAAGCCACTAAGATGCAAGGAGTCACTAAATGTTAGAGAGTATGACAACGAATAATATTAAAGCAAAGAGATCAAGAAAGAAACAAAAATTACAGCAATTAAATTTTTTAACATCAAAGTTGACTGGGAAGCTGTATTCAGTATTCCAAAATGCAAATGGAACGTCAATCGTCATCTGTTTTCCGGAAACCCGTTCTTTTATTGTCCTTTTTCTCACCGCTCCTCACTAAAGTCTTTACGATCTCTTTCTTTCTCCGCAACGCCCTAATAACATTATTGCCTTGTTTGGGATGAAATGATTAAAAACGTCTAAGAAGAAAACGATTGAATAATTTAAACATTCGCTTCCAAATCGCATTAAAAATATATTCATTAAAACAGACGGTTCCTTCTACGTTTAAAAAGAAAACTTCTGTATTCCCGAATCACATTTTGAATTTGCACGTAAATAGATTGTTCCAAAGAACAAAATATCATACATTATAAAACCCAGATTGTGTGTGTGTCCGTACGTTTATATATTGGATCGGATTTCCTACATTTTTCAACCGATTTCAACAAAACTTCACAGGACTACGTAAAATTACCTTGCGGTGGTTCTGGCAGCGCCAAAAATTGGAAAAACACAATTGTTTTTGCATGAAATCAATTTGAAAACACGATAAAACACGATTCTGCCGCGAGAATGAAAGGGGGACAACTCATATCGAGTTATGCTTATTATAAAACGCAGGTTGTTTGTGTGTGTGTGTGTCTGTGTTCCTTTATATATGGGATCGGATTTCCTACATTTTTCAACAGATTTCAACAAAACTTCACTTTTTTTTTGGCAGGTAGTGTTTCTTATTCTCTTGCACATTTTTTCTTTATTTTTAACATTCAGAATGCTTTAAAAATTCCATTTACAAGACAATTATTTATAATAAAATTCTATTCAATTGGGAGACTCATAACGATTGAAAACAATGTTTTTGTTTGACTTTGGGATTGACCAATTCGTAAAAAAAAAAAAAAAAAAAAAAAAAAAAAACTAATTAAGACATGCGTGTCCGTCAACCTTAAACAAGAATCTTTGTCAATTTTATTTTTTCAGTCTTTATGATGGTCGATACTTGATCTATCTCTTACTGTTACATCCCCCGGGCAACGCCGGGCTCTACTGCTAGTCTGTATATATATAAAGCTGATATTGTAAACTATATCCTTACTTATGCGTGCGTTTATTTTACGAAACCTCAATGTTGCGTGTTGATATTACAAAAAAACCGAAGCAAAAAGCGTGGCTGTTGGAAACACCACGAAACAAATTTTCCGTTCTTTTGTTCAAGACAGGGTTTTATGAAATCTATAGAGTAAGGGGATAACGAAAGATTCATCCTGTTTCCTACAAACACAAAATCGATAAAGATCAGCTTTGATAGTTTTCCATTGTTTGGCACAAATGGTTTCATCAACGTTTGTCGTGTCTTCCGTTGTTTATTGACCGGAGATGACAGTTCTCGCTAACAAAGAAAATAAATATATTTTCCGTCGTTTCGGTTAAAAGAATATGAAGAGACTACGACAGACAGATGCATTTAAAGAAATGGCAACACACACACAAATAGACACACACACACACACACACACACACACACACACACATATATATATATATATATATATATATATATATATATATATATATATATATATATTAAATAAAAACAGACCACTTTAAGGTTTCATGTAATAAATTATTTCACCACAGCCCTTTTAAAGGACTGCGGATCATCAGACTTTACTTCCAAAGGTTGAAACCTTATTTAAATTATTTGCTCTGGATTTACATTGAGCTCTCTGGATTTTATCCTCCTTGGGTCTACCCATACGGATTACCTAGTTTTTCATACTATATATATATATATATTTATATATGTGTGTGTGTGTGTGTGTGTATGTATGTATGTGTGTGTGTGTGTTATGGTAACTTGTTCATAATAACATAAAGGACTATTCCATACGTAATAAACACTGCGCCTCAAGAGGAAGCAGAGAGTTCAGTCCTAAGTCGGGCGACCGGCGGACTGGCTGATCTGTTGAACTCTCTGCCTTCGGGCGGGGAGGAACCCGAACGAGGCTACGCCGAAGGGCGGAGTCTCTTTCGGGGAGGTAAAACGTTTATACGGGTTCAAAGGGCATATTTTTGGCCGATCCCACGGGCTCGGAGATCCCACGGGCTCGGAGATCCCATGTTCTTGTGCCACATGATGCCCTCGTAGGGGGACTAAATACTGTTCACTCTGAAGTCTGGAGTTCAGTCTGAAGTCTGGAGTGAAGTCCGTCAGGAGTCTGTCAGTCAGGGTGAACGAGTCAGTCAGTCGAGTCAGAGGCAGTCCGAAACAGAGTCACGTTCAGACAATTACTACTAAACCTGATTGTTCGTACTAACACTTTCTACCTCTCTGTATATATTCCTGTTTGTCATATATCTGTGTTATTCCATATCCACCTTCGAATTCTTCTTTATTGGTTCTACCTTGGACTATCACCGTGGTACAAGGAACCGGGCCATAACAATATGTATATCACCATATATGTATATCACCCACAGACAGATTGTTTCGCTTTATTACAGCTCATCAGTGTGGCTAGACGTCTAGCTAGGATGGAAACCCGGCTGAATTGGCGTCAGTCGGAGATTTTACACTTAAGCCGTTGGCGAACGCAAGGAAGAAGGTGAATTTAAGCGTATTAAGCGTGACTGAGAGAACTCAGTTCGATTTACCGAAGAGTCTTGTATTATTAGCCGTAATAGTAACTGTTTACCAACCCACACTTCCTCCCCAGAGAGCTCAACCGAAATAAATTTTTCAGGAGCATATATTGTCTTCCACAGACAGACTGTTTCGCTGTATTACAGCGCATCAGTGTGACTAGACCTCCGATTGCCTCTAGCTAAGATCGAAACCCGTCTCAATTGGCGTCTGATTGAATAAATTACAGACATTATGTTTGCTAATTTTTAACAAAATTCGTTCATACTCACGAATAACCTTCCGTTTATTGATGATAAAGGATAAGGGAAATGTGCTATAGCTTTAAATTTCTTTTATTTTTATTTTCCGAGTACTTTCGATCTTCTTCCAAGATGCATGCTTTTTGGGAAAAGGAACAGCTCAACATGCAAATTACAAAGTGGAGATACCAAAATCAAACATATACAACAATTTGTGTATATGGGAAATCAAATCCGAAGGCGCATTGGAATAGCGAAAGATGCCTTTCAAAAGCTGAGCAAAGGATTAAGAAACAGAAAAAATGTTAGCAACACGCAAAAGAGTGCTGAAATTTTACGTGATATCAGTCCTCCTATTTGGCAGTGAATACTGGACAATGTTCACAAAGATGAAAAGATTTGAAGCAACAGAAACAAAGAAATGAGTGATGAAGAGTGATATCAGTCCTCTTATATTGCAGTGAATGCGCGTCAATCGCCTCACAAATGCAAAAGAGACTTGCAACAACAGGAGCAAAGAAAAGAGTGCTGAACTGTTACGTGATATCAGTCCTCCTATATGGAGGTGAATGCTGGACAATCTCCTCAGAGATGAAGAAGAGATTTGAAGGAACAAAGAAAAGAGTGATACTGTTACGTGATATCAGTCCTCCTATTTGGAAGTGAAAGCTGGACAATCTACTCAAAGATGAAGAAGAGATTTGAAGCAACAGAAAGAAATAAAGAGTGATGAACTGTTATGTGATATCAGTCCTCCTATTTGGAAGTGAATACTGTACAATCTACTCAAAGATGAAGACGAGATTTTGAAGCAAAAGAAACAAAGAAAGATGAACTGTTACGTGATGTCAGTCCTCCTGTTTGGAAGTGAATACAGTACAATCTCCTCACAAGTGAAGAAGAGACTTGAAGCGACAGAAACAAAGAAAAGACTGATGAGCTATTACATGATATCAGTCCTCCTATTTGGAAGTAAAAACAGGATAATCTCAAAGATGAAGAAGAGATTTGAAGCAACAGAAAGAAAGAAAGAGTGATGAACTGTTAGGTGATGTCAGTCCCCTTTACATTGCAGTGAATGCTAGACAATCTACCCAAAGATGAAGAAGAAATTTCAAGCAACAGACACAAAGAAAAGAGTGTTGAACTGTTACGTATATCAGTCCTCCTATGTGGCAGTAAATACGGGACAATCTTCTCACAGATGAATATTCTTGTAGCCATATAAATGTGGTTCGACGTGTGGATTCTGAGAATAGTCTGGGCCAAACATTTGAGCAACGACAAAGTTTGGGAGGAAATTGAAAATGTCACTTATATTAATATCAGAAAGAGACAGCTAAAATTTCTAGGATGCATAATGTGGAAATAGTATTTGGAAAAATTGATACTCACAGGACGAGAGGGACCGAAGAAAACAACATATAACCTACCTAGCGAGCTTGAGCAAATAGATGGCAGAACGGGGGGGGGTTTAAGGGTGACAACAAAATGATAAAATTTATTAAGAACTACATAAAAGAGGAAACTGTGGAGGGTCTTGATCGCCAACGTCCTGAATGAACATGTCACATAGAAGAAGAAGAAATACTGAAAACAAGGGGTGAGGAAAACAACGAATAACCTAGCTAAGGAGCTTGTATAAATGGGTGGCAGAACAGAAAGATAATGGGATAGTAATGGGATCAACGTTGTTAACGGTAATAGTAATATTAGCCTTTTCCTGGCAAAGAAACATTTGGCATTCATTGACCGAGCAGCTAGTACTGAAACTTATAAACCCCTTGACGTTTTTCAAATCAAGTGGCTGTTATCGTTCTCTTCAGTGTTGATGGTGGAAAGAGGTTTCCTTCCTAACCTTCTGTTTGAAGTTGTACGGGATGTCAACATTGCTAAGGGCTAAAGGGGATATGGAATTGTGGAGAGCTATGATCAGCCACATTCTGAAGAGACACATCACATAAAAGAAGCACAAACCGTTGGTCGTGCCAAACTGGAAAAGATCGCTAAGCTCATGCAATATTAATCATTGAAAAAATAAACTGCCGAGACTAAACAAACCAGATACCTGATATATTAAATTTTTAATGGCGAATGAAATCACTGTCAAGCAGATAGCGAATAATGCTTGCCGCCATTTCGCATATAAGTGGAGTTCGAGAGAATCTGTATCCATGATGTGCGTAGTGTTGTGCAACGATGAGCGTCTCTGAAAGAGAAGTCGATGAACCGAGTTCGAATTCCGGCTTAATTTGGTGCGTTCACTTTCACACAAATAACCTTGACAAATCAGACATAACACAAATCAATTCAAAAAAGAAAAAAAAATCATAAAAAAGAGGGCTAATATATATATATATATATATATATATATATATATATATATATATATATATATATATTACCGTAAACTGGTAATATCGAAATATAACGATTAAAAAAAAAAAAAAATAAACCGATTTAACGGTCCTTTTACCTCAAAGTAAAAATCCAGGACTACTAAACTACTAAAAATATACAATCCAAATTAATGCTATGCGCAAACAACATAATATAACATTAAATGCTAATTACTTTTAAGTCCAACAGACATTCTGTCTACTTACAGAGAGATGACTGGTAGGACTTAATATAAACTGATTTAAAAAATTTCAAGTGGTACTGTGTATCAACTTTAATCAATACAGAGAATATGCTCGGGCTATAAGACCAAGCAAACTACCGGTTTTTAATTAAATGTTTAGCTATCGCTAGTATATTTCATTTCTGTACACATTTTTCTCCTCGATGTTTGTGCTGTTGAGACAGGCCAATATAACCGGTTTAATTGTTTTTTATAGTTATATTTCGGTATTCCCAAATTACGGTATTATGTATTTTTGTTACTCTTCTTTTTTATTATGAATTGCTTTTTTTTAAATAAAAAAAATATGTCTGCTTCTATAGATCTTATAAAACCATCTCTTTTCTCCTCGTTAAGGGTTAAATAGCATGACAGAAGCCTCATTTGTATTGAGGTGGTAACCAGTCTAGTGGAAGCAAATTTTCGTATTCAAAACAAGCCTGAATAGGGATGGACTCTATGAGGCCATCTTGCCCTAGATGTGCTGCTGTGACCGCAGCACATGTGGGGCACCCATCGATCCTAATGAGTTACGTGACTCGCGATGTGACGTAGCGTGCGTCAGAGAAGAAATAGAAAACGGCCGGAAATTTGAGGAGACGAAGGCGCCACTGAAAAGATTTCGGTCGAAATATCTTGAAGCTTAGTCATTTGGTTAAATTTTGGGTAAGGTCGTCGGAACGATAACCTTTCAGCATCCCCTTGTAATAGAATATCAGTTTACGTATATTCTTCCTGTTCTTTATTTTTATTGGTAGTTTTGTGATACACTCTAAGAAACAGAGAGAAAAAAAGAAGGAAGCGGATACTTCAAATAAACAGTCGAAAATGGGCTCTACTGGGTTTGTGTGTTCGCTGGAGGCAGATAAAACTGCTGATAATACCACTACTACTGCTACTACCTCAACTTAGTTGCTTTGTTGTTTCCAGATTGTTAAAACAAACATGGGGTTTGTAAAAAACGTTATAGAAATAACATTTGTTTGACTATGGTTTTTTGTATTCAATAAACATTGCTACTAATATATATTTGCATAATTTATCCATAATTATTCCTACTAACCAAATTCTCATCTTACGAATATTTCTTTTGATAATAATTTAAAAATAATTATAATTTAATAATAATTTTGAAATAATTCAGCAGACGATTTTATCTTATTTATGGTAAATAGATTTTTGGCGATTGCCTTTCTCGGTTTCATATCGTTCGATATTGTGCGTTTGAAAAATGAAGCGTTTATCGCGACCACCCCCGTTTCTCGACTCTTTTGTCTGGGATCAAAGTGTAGTTTCTGTCCTCGGGCTGATATACTGCATTTCATTTCTCAGTTGTGTATCTCTTCATACAAAGTGCAACCCATTTGTATCTCTGTCTGTGAAAAGAGCCCAATTAAACATAATATTGACAGGTACCCGATCTTGGGGAGCACCTGCCCAAGGAAGTGTCCTCTTATTGCCCTAAAGAGAGTGGGGTGGATCGGTAGTGATAACAATGCCAGCGCAACCGACAGTTGCGGGAGCTGGCCTATTTTGGGACCTTGCTCGGGATCCCTCCACATTTAGCCGACCATATGTGACATCCTGCCACCATAGAGCGGCAAAAAAATACAATCGTTTCTCGGCCTTTTGGCTGAAATCAAAGTGTAGTATCTGTTTTTATAGGGTAAATCTGATTCTCTCTCTCTCTCCACTTTTATCTTGCTTTCTTTCTTTCATTTTCTCACTGAAACCGAGTAATGTCTTCCCCCCTCTTTCCACGCCATCAAAAGCCAATAGTCTATTATTTATGAGGTATTGACGGTGGGTAAGGATCGTGCAAACTAACAAAGGGGTGGACAAGCACAATTACAATAGAATTTATGTTTGCAGGAACTGTAATATTAATACAGGGTGACCCCAAAAAACGGGAATTTTTGAAGTGCGTATTGCCAGACATGAGCAAGTGGCAACACTGCGAGACAGTGACCTTGAGCTAGTAAACATTTCGCCATTTAGAATTCAAGCTGAAATTCACAGTATCCCAGCTGAGATGTTGCAGCAGTCAATGAGGAAACTCAACAGCATATTTCAAGAATGCATTCGTACAGGAGGACGCCATCTACAAGACGTAATTTTTAAAAAAAATTAAAATTCCATCATTGTTTCTTAAATGGCATATTTTAAGGTTTCAATTACCATGAATAAAATATTTTTCTTCCATCACTCTTGGTTTTATTGGATTGTTAAAAAGTTCCCGTTTTTTGGGGTCACCCTGTATTAATAAAAGTAATAATAACTTTTATTTTCTCAAATGTTTTTATAATCAATAACCCGACCGATTGCATATGAATAAGTTATTGATGAAAAAGTAATCGATTTGAGATTGAAGTTTGATTTGTGCAACACGTCTGTTTGCACTGGTCAGTGTCTTGGTATGAAGAGCCCTATACAGCAATTCTTTATCGATCAATGTCGCTTCCTTTGCTGTTTATCTACTTCTTGCATTCTATATAAAACGGTAATAATTGTCGATTGCCTAAAGTTAATAACAAAGATATTGCAGTCTCTATTTCTGAGATAAGGTATTGTAACAATTTAACACTATTTACATTGTTCGGACTGTTGTTTTACATTTTTACTGTCACATTCACAACGCTTCGGTCATTGTACGCTCCGGCCTTCTTCAGGATATGTCTATATTTCTGAGATGAGGTATTGTAACTATTTAACACTATTTACATTGTTCGGACTGTTGTTTTCATCTTTACTGTCACATTCACAACGCTTCAGTCATTGATCCGGCCTTCTTCAGGATATGTCTATATTTCTGAGATGAGGTATTGTAACTATTTAACACTATTTACATTGTTCGGACTGTTGTTTTCATCTTTGTCACATTCACAACGCTTCAGTCATTGTACGGTCCGGCCTTCTTCAGGATATGTCTATATTTCTGAGATGAGGTATTGTAACTATTTAACACTATTTACATTGTTCGGACTGTTGTTTTCATCTTTACTGTCACATTCACAACGCTTCAGTCATTGTACGGTCCGGCCTTCTTCAGGATATGTCTATATTTCTGAGATGAGGTATTGTAACTATTTAACACTATTTACATTGTTCGGACTGTTGTTTTCATCTTTACTGTCACATTCACAACGCTTCAGTCATTGTACGGTCCGGCCTTCTTCAGGATATGTCTATATTTCTGAGATGAGGTATTGTAACTATTTAACACTATTTACATTGTTCGGACTGTTGTTTTCATCTTTACTTTTCACAACGCTTCAGTCATTGTACGGTCCGGCCTTCTTCAGGATATGTCTATATTTCTGAGATGAGGTATTGTAACTATTTAACACTATTTACTTGTTCGGACTGTTGTTTTCATCTTTACTGTCATTCACAACGCTTCAGTCATTGTACGGTCCGGCCTTCTTCAGGATATGTCTATATTTCTGAGATGAGGTATTGTAACTATTTAACACTATTTACATTGTTCGGACTGTTGTTTTACATTTTTACTGTCACATTCACAACGCTTCGGTCATTGTACGCTCCGGCCTTCTTCAGGATATGTCTATATTTCTGAGATGAGGTATTGTAACTATTTAACACTATTTACATTGTTCGGACTGTTGTTTTCATCCTTACTGTCACATTCACAACGCTTCAGTCATTGTACGGTCCGGCCTTCTTCAGGATATGTCTATATTTCTGAGATGAGGTATTGTAACTATTTAACACTATTTACATTGTTCGCACCGTTGTCCTCATTTTTGTCGTCATTTTCACGACGTTTCGGACGTTGTACGCTCTGGCCTTCTTCAGTTGATTGGAATTTCGTACTGAACCCTTTATTTTGTCCACCAGGGTAGATTGTTCTCAAGGACAAATGGCCCAGTGGAAAAAACGCGGGTTCAAGTAATCCACTTGACCCAAAGAGTTGTGACCAAAAATTAAAGAGCTGAGTTAAAGGGAAGTAAGTGAAACTGTAATATCGGGAAGAGGCATGGCACGAGGAACGAGAATAATCTACTAATACTGGTGAAAGCAACAGTCCAGACAATATAAATAGTGTAAAAGATATTGCAGTAGATTGTAACAACGAGTTAAAACGTGGAAAGATAACTTC
The DNA here is from genome assembly GCA_903632075.3 of Acanthosepion pharaonis. Taxonomy (NCBI): domain Eukaryota; kingdom Metazoa; phylum Mollusca; class Cephalopoda; order Sepiida; family Sepiidae; genus Acanthosepion; species Acanthosepion pharaonis. The sequence goes on along the minus strand of CAHIKZ030000866.1, from coordinate 33,975 downwards.
TACACGAGAAGGTCAGTGTCAGTTCCTTCCTTTGGTCAATTCTGATTCATGTCTCAAAATTCTCCAGAGCAAAATCCGGACAATGTGAATAACTGCGTTATAACCAATAACTGAGCATTTATCAAACACCCATTTAGTCGATGTGGTATAATGTTTAGTAAGCTTGTCTCGCTAGATCAATCAACTGGTCAGTGAGTTCGATCCTCACTGTGTGTCCCATAGATTCGGCCGTGTCCCACATCTAAGCTACGCTTGGAAAACCACCATCGTACAACTTGGTTATGTTCTGAATATGTTCAGCTTATTGTTTTAGAATAAATTTATATTAAGTCCTGACAGCCATCCCTTTTTAAACCGAAGGAATGGTTGTTATGTTTAAATGTCATTAGTCTTTGATCATTATATATTTATTATATGACATATGGTACCGTTCGCTATACACATGTTGCTACAATTTTCCGTTGTTTGTTAAATCACTTCTCAGATACTGACAACATTAGTAGAACAGGTCAGAGTTTATTGTTGAGCTTGTGTTTTCAAATGATTAAAATATGTAGAATACTAAAGAATAGTGTGATTTGTCCAATATTCATAAAGTAAGAAAGTGCAGTGTCACTGAAAAAGCTTTCGCGAAATCAAACACACCCATGTCGCACCTTACCGGGCAAGGGGTTAATTCCAGTAGACTTATAAATATGAAATGGCAGTAAATGCTCCTCATAAATGAAGAGCAGGCTTGAAGTATCATGAATGTGGTTCTACAGAAAGATGCTGAGAATACCATGGAGTGATCATGTGAGCAACAACCAAGTTTTAGAGAAAATGGTTACAAGTACACTTACACTTAACAACAGATAGAGACAACTGAAATTTCTATAGACACATAATAAGGAAAGAGGGTTTGGAGAATTTGACACGCACAGGGCATATTGAAGGCAAGAGGGTCAAACGAAAACAGCGCATAACCTACCTAAAGAGTTTGCGTAAATGATTGGCAGGACAGGTATTAGGGGAAACAGCAAAAAGACAAACTTTGCCAAGCGCTAAAAATAACAGAGGAAATTGTGGTGAGCCATGATCACTGACGCAAAGAAGAAGAAGAAGAAAATGTTCTTATCTTTTCAGGATGTGGGCGATCATGGCTCTCCCCTACTTCATATCTTTTTCAGGTTTTGGCAATATTATATACAGTGTAACCCGGATATAAGAGAGTTGTCGGGACCGGAGAAGAAGTCTCTTATATCCGGGTTTCTCTTATATCCGGGTTTGGTCTATTTTATATACATTAACACAGGCTCTAATTTGGGACCAGGTTACACTGTATATATACATATATATATTAAAGACATTTTTATGTTTGACGTTCTTTTTTATAGATACAAGTATTTAAGTAAATGCTCTGTTTATAATAAACAGTATTAAATAACATTTACCGGCCTGAATGTCCGAGAAATTTTCATAGAAAATATTCGTTCTTTGACAGGATTCGAACCTGCATCCTATACGGAACCGTCATTTACGCTGACGTGCCTTACCGATCGGCCACAAAGGAGCGTTCGGTAGACAAGGTCGAATTTACTGCTTATAAACTTCAATCTTCCATGAATCTCGTACATTCATAACTGCTCAAGCAGCGTATCAAATGTAAACAAATGACGTCATATTTTTTGACGACAAAAGTCCGACAATTTATTTATTAAAGACATTTTATAAAAAGAACGTTAAACATAAAATGTCTTTAATAAATAAATTGTCGGACTTTTGTCCATTTCTTAATATATATATATATATATATATAGTAACTTAAAAATAAAATAGATACACACATACACACACACACACATATATATATATAGTAACTTGAAAATAAAATAGATATACATATATACTGTATTTACATTTATTTGGAAGGAATCTATCAAGAATTGTGGTATTTCTCATTCCCCCTGTGAAGAGTCTGCTGAGGACCGGGCTGTCTGGTGTTCCCTTGTAAGGACCGGAGTGTCTGATTTTGAAGATGAAATAACAAGGGAGAAAGAACAGAGACGCCAGAAAAGGAAAGATCAAAAGGGTTCCGCCTCTCGGCCAGCAATCCATGTTACATCTGCAACAGATTTTTCAGGGTGAAGATCGGACTCATTAATCATCTCTATCCCCACTCAGTGATTCGAAAAGGCCACCTCCGCATGCGAAGGACGAACGACATTGATACATTTATTTAGAATCATTTTCTGCTGTATTGAGTGTTTTTAGGCCACAAAAAAGTGCTTGAAATTAACGGATAAACGACCCTCCCCACTATTAGTTTATGCTTTTCTCAAAGACTATCACCTTTTCCGTTTTGATATTCGTTGAACAACCTACACTTATTAATGCACGATGAAATTAACGACTTATCCGAGAAAATTGTTTTCAGTATAGGCATGGGTGCGCGCCTGTGTTGCAAATAGCATTTTGGGGAAAATAGAAAAGATTTAACAGGTCAATATTTCGTGTTTTATTCAAGGACAGTGGACAGATTTTAAATGGGTAAGATCCAGATTCATCTACTCATGAATCCACTATCTGATTCACTATTTGATTTATTGTTTGATCCACTACTTTCTTCAATATTTGATCTGCTGTCTGACCCGCGATTTGATCCCCTATTTGATTCACGATTTGATCTATTGTTTGACCCGCGATTTGATTCACTATTTGATTCACTATTTGATCTATTGTTTGACCCGCGATTTGATTCACTATTTGATTCACTATTTGATCTATTGCTTGACCCACGATTTGATCCACTATTTGATTCACTATTTGTTCTACTGTTTGACCCGCGATTTGATCCTCTATTTGATTTACTATTTGATCTACTGTTTGACCCGCGATATGATCCATTATTTGATTCACTATTTGATCTATTGTTTGACCCGCGATTTGATCCCCTATTTGATTCACTATTTGATCTATTGTTTGACCCGCAATATGATCGACTATTTGAATCACTATTTGATTCACTATTTGATCTATTGTTTGACCCGCAATATGATCGACTATTTGAATCACTATTTGATTCAGTATTTGATCTACTGTTTATCTCGTGATTTGATCTACTATTTGATTAACTGTTTCATCTAATGTTTGACCCGTAATATGTTTCATTATCTGATCGACTGTTTGCCTCTCTATTTGGTCTGGTATCTTTTTCACAATTTGATCCTAGATTTGATACATTGCCGACAATGATGTTGGTTAAGAGTTAATGAAATTCAACGATGTTCTTTTCGCGTGAGAAGAGGTTGGAGAACAACAGAATTTTGATTATAAAATATGAATCCAATTTATTGAAATACAAATAATAATTAAAGTAAAAACTCACAATTTTTTAATCAAAATATATGATAGAAAATTTAGCCAGATTAACGTTAGATTTGAAAGTTTGGTTATGTTAAGATTTAAATATTTTTTTTTCATTCTCGATCGTTTTGTGTTTATAGAAACCAATGTTCAGATCTTATTTTTCATACGCTGAAGAGCGACTAGAAAAATTTCTTTGATCTTTTATCAATGACACTTGAATTTGTTTACACGACAGAAGAATTCAGAGAAAAATAATCTTTCAGAATAATTTATTTTTATAAAGATGAATGACTTGAAAAAAAAAGAAGAAAAAAAGATGCTTTTCAATGAAGTAACTAGATTTTGTGAATTTTAACGGTTTTATCAAGGATTACATTTGTAAAGCCTGTTTGGGATTGAATGAAAACATGAAAGAAATTCTCAACGGCAGGAGAAATTATTTGGTTTTGATGTAATGAATATGCATACACCTGGGTTCCCTCTCACAGTAATATGATTGGCTGGTGTCAGCCATAAATACAGACTGATGTGGAGGCACAAGGACGACGCCTATAGTCTTCGCCTATAGTCTTCGCGTATTGCCTACCACTACGACGAGGACCAGTCCATTACGGTTACCTGCTAGATTGTCCTACTCGGTTACATTAGTCAACAACCACTTTGCTACTTCGAACAAATATATCTCTTTCCGTGACATATCAGGTTTATTCTTTTTATCAACGGAAAAACAATAACTGCATGATGTTGTATGTAAGTGTTATGGACCGGTTCCTTGTACCACGGTGATGGTCCAAGGTAGAACCAATAAAGAAGAACTCGAACACAGGTATGGAATAACACAGATATATTACAAACAGGAATATAGACAGAGAAGTAGAAGTGTTAGTATGAACAATCAGGTTTAGTAGAGAGAACAATGTAGTCTCGACCAGTATCACTATTCCAATGGCTTGCAGTAATTGTCTGAACGCGACTCTGTTTCGAACTGCCTCTGACTCGACTCTTGACTCGACTTGAACTACTGACGATATTCAGCCCCCCCCTAGAGCATCATGTGGCACAAGGCCGTTTTTAACGTGGGATTTCCGAGTCCGTGGGCTCGGCAAAAAAATATGCCCATTGAACCCGTATAAATGGGTTCAGGGTCGGTTTACCTCCCCGAAAGAGACTCTGCCCTTCGGCGTAGCCTCGTTCGGTTTCCTCCCCGCCCGAAGGCAGGGTTAGGGTTAGGGTTAACCCCGAACAGCCGGTCAAGACTTGAGCGACTGACTTACTCCTCTTGCTTACTCCTGAGGCGCAGTATTTATTAAGTATGGAATAGTCCATTATTATTATTATTATGGGTAAGATCCCATACAGTAAGCCAGTCGTTGACAGCAAAATTACTGATCATTTACAAGATTTAAATCGGACAATATTTAAAATGGTAAATTAATATAATATTTTATGTTAATGCTTCCAATTTGGTATGTTAAAATGGATTAATGTCGGGTGCCATTTAAAAATGTAGGTTAGAAAAATCAGAAATCTTAATAAACGGGGAGGATGGCTAATAAACGTGGTCATTGAATACGATAGAAATATCTCCCACATATACATCCCACAAATGTCTCTCACATAACATTAGCTAGATGTGGGGAAGGGTATTTTTGAAAGGTGGGAGATATTTTCTGCCACACTACTGTATAATAAAAGGTGGGATTTTCTCTAAAGGGTGTGATTCGGGTATGATTAAAAAATCGGAAGTGTCGTGTGGCAGTTAAAAGGGTCTTTGAGATATAGCTTGCGTGATTCTGAAAACTGCGTCACGACGCCCGCGGACCAAGCATGGAATCTATCGGTGCAAGTTCGCCGGGGAAGTCGTTCCCACACTGAGGACTTAACGTCTGGACACGCAGAGTGGAGTAGAGCTCGCACAGAATTTACTGTTTGATCTGACTTCGAAAAATAAGGTTTTTTTTATGGAGCTTTCAGATAAAGAGACTCGGGTTTACTGTGGGAATGGGGGTGTTGGTGGCTAGACACAGGCCATCACCGTGATTGAAGGTAGCATAGGTTTTCTTATTTTATGCATTTTTGATTAATCTCATTTAAATGTGTAGATCTTTCTATCCTATTCTCAAACAGTGTCTTTAACTACATTCTTTTTGTTAATCTTCTAGTCTAATCATATACCCCCGCCCCAACACACAAGCTCATCAGGTAGGTGACCCTCTACCTTACAATATATTTTTGCCTTTGATATGCCATTTGAATGTCAAATTATCTAAGCCGTCTTTCCTCATTGTGACTATTAGAAATTTCACGCTTGTGTCTCATACATGTTTTTATACTTCCACGTTGATTACATGCTTCGTTCATGGTATTGTCAACATTCTTCTGTAAAACCACATTTCTGTTGTTTCAAGTCTCATCTTCATCTGTGAGGAAATTGTACAGCATTAATTTTTAAAGGTGTTTCATTAAGACGGATTATAGATAAGAGTGTTTCATTAAGACGGATTATATGTAAGGATGTGTCATTAAGACGGATTATATATAAGGATGTTTCATTAAGATGGATTATATATAAGGGTGTTTCATTAAGACGGATTGTATATAAGGGTGTTTCATTAAGACGGATTATATATAAGGATGTTTCAATAAGACGGATCAAAGTCAGCAGTAAATAAATCAGTGTTATTGGTGAAAATTTATTTATTTCTCTAATGGGTCATGTTATTTAAGTCATGGCAATTATGGGTGAAAAATAATTTCACCCAAATCTCCGCCAAATCTGAAAGAAAAAGAAAATCTTTAGACGCTTAAACTTAATTCACGTTTAAAATCGGCTCAAGTTATTGGAACACTCTTTATATAAACGGACTGATATTACATCGTAGTGCAGGACTCTTTTCTTTATTTCTAACGAAATTATCCTGTTTCTTGATACTTTGCTTGGTTTTCGGATGCATCTTTCTTTATGGGATTATTTCTTCCGGTTTCTTGAGAGGTTTTTTAGAGTTGTTCGTCTTGTTGAAAGTCGTTATTTACCGTCTTCTTACCGTCTCCATTTTTGTCCTTCCCTAATTTTATACCAACGTTGTCACTTTTCACCTGAAGATAATATTCCCCATTATCTCGTTTTTAGTTTAATTTTCTGGTTTTTGTTCTTACCAGCTAAATTAAAAAAGAAACAGCAGCCCCCAAAAAACCTGGATAGGCGGGTACAAGAGGACAACAACACTCAGAAAACAGTCTATCTGCCTTATGTGAAGGGGTTATCAGAGAAAATACAAGGGATCTGCGGTCCATATAACATCAGGACAACCTTCAAAAGCTGGACGACACTTTGCAAATACCTCTCCCGAGTAAGGCCCATCACTGCTTACAACCCGAGCAAAAGTCATAAGTGGCGACCCAGAGACATTAGATAAAAAAAATTGGTTAGTATAAGCAGTACCCTACAATGTAACAACTACTCTGGGTACTTGGCAGCAGCCCCCAAAAACTGGGATAGGCTGGTACAAGAGGAGGACAACACTCAGAAAATAGTCTGCCTGCCTTATGTGAAGAGGTTATCAGAGAAAATACAAAGGATCTGCGATCAACCTTCAAAAGCTGGACGACACTTCACAGATATCTCTCCCGAGTAAGACCCCCCCTCCATAGAGGGGAACATGACTAAAGACTGTGTGTACGCTATCACATGCAGCTGCGGAAAGAAATATAAATGGAAGACAGGCCGCCCCTTTAAGTTAAGGCTTAAATAACAACAGAAAGCTGTAATACGGGGGGAAGTCAAAAAATCAGGCGTGGCTGACCACATATAGAGAGAAAAGGGAGATCGCCACCCTCTGTGAGATCAGGTTGAGATCATAGACATAGAACATCATTGGAAAATTCGTAAACTTAAGGAATCAGCACATATGCTAGGCCACAAAAATCTCCTGAGCCGACCAAGCATAGAAATGAATACAATATGGGAACCAGTAATAAGGAGTGCCAGAAAAAAAGCGATAATAACAACAAAAATTGCAATATGAGCTCTGGTAAAAACGTGATATAATAACAGCAAAAATTGCAATATGAGCACTGGTAAAAATGGTTGCTGAAGTCATTAGGTTTATAATACCCAGAAATTCATACACAGATGTGTACACATGGCACAGTGGATAAAGGTGTGCGTTAGATCCAGTGACAGGAGCCAAAGTGTGTGAGTTCAATACCCGGTTAAGGCAGTGGAGAACTTGGAGAGGGAATTAACAGGAGGTAACTGATAAACATGTCTAGAACAGTCTACCCCAGTGAACGAAGTAAAGGGTTCAGTTCGACATTCCAACCACCTGAAGAAGGCCGGAGCGTACAACAGCCGAAACGTCGTAATAAATATGGCGACAAAGATGAGGACAATAGTTCGAATAATGTAAATAATGTAAAAAAGAAAAGTTATAAAAACCCTGGCTACTTCCTGATGAAGATATATTTTCCCATTGAAAAACCAGTTCCCGTACGATAAGTTAAGACGAAGTTAAGCAATTTTGAGCCTGGTCAGTACCGTTTGGGAATACCAGGTGATATAAGCTTTAATGTGTGGGTGGTGTAATGGATAATGGCTCCGAATTGTTAACCGGAGAGCCGAGTTCCAATTCCAGTTGAGTCCGTTATATTTACTTACGCGCAAATATCCTTTTCTCCCCCATCTATGGGTTAATTATTAAGACTTGTATAAGTAAATCATTATTACTCCCCTCCCAAAAAAGCAACTTACAATCTAAAATATTTTCTTTTTTGCGTTCCTTTCTTTTTCGTTTTTTTTTTAAACGGAAGTTATGTGCGGAGCCTGTCTTATTCTGGTAGATTTATAGTCCTAAATAAGTAGGCTCCTGTCCCGCAAACATCTGGCGTTTCGCATCCGAGTTCAGTATTTTCTTCTTCCTTCTCTTTTTCTTTTGAGGGTTGCCTTCTCATTAGTTGGGAAAGAAGTATAAAGAGAGAAGGAAGAGAGAAAGAGAGAGAGAAAGAGAGAGAGAGGGAGAGAAAGATAGAGAAAGAGAGAGAGAAAGAGAGAGAAAGAGAGAGAGAGAGAAAGAGAGAAAGAGAGAGAGAGAAAGAGAGAGAGAAAGAGAGAGAAAAACAGTGAGAGAGAGAAACAGAGAAACAGAGAGAGAGAGAGAGAGAGAGAGAGAGAGAGAGAGAAAGAGAGAGATAAGAATTTTAAAGGACATGCCTTATTTTAATTTGGATTCTTTTTTTTCTTTATACATTTTGTTTTTATATTTTATTTTATTTTTAGCGGGACTCACTACAAAAAAAAAAAAAAATACACCGTGGCTACCTCTGGATTAAGACGGTCTTTGTAGTTATTATTTTAGCCTATATCAAAAGATAGGATTAGCTTGTTTTTCAAATTTTGGCATTCTCAGTAGGGGAGATTGGGGCAACACAGTCTTCTTTGTCCTATTTCCCTTCTATTTAGTCTTGTACTAACTTCAACTAAGCTTTGTAAATATCAGGGACCTTATGGAATCCTCCATACTTGCCTGTCACCCCCCTACGGGAAGATGCACTCTTCCCCAAATTAACCTTTAACTAATCATCACCTCACTTTTCCAAACTCAACTTCCCATTGGTTAAAAGGACACAAAAATGTAGCAAGTTGAGACGAATCCTTTTTCCCGCGCAGCTGTCTGGAGCCTATTTGAAAACCCAAAAATCTATAAAAAAAAAAAAAAAAATCGCCCGACTTGATTCAAGTCAGTCAGACACTGAGTTTCGAGAGATGCCAGCAGACTCCACGCGTGCCAAAACACTGACTCAATAACACTACCAGCCTCTCATCAACTCAACACAACTCGCACTACTATTACCGCATGAAGAAACTTAACTTACAATTTACTAAAAACAGTGACATTATCACTACGAAATAGTAATTGCACATTTAATCAACTTCAGCAATATCAGTCAAAGGCACACAACTCTTTATAACTTGAATCAATAGTTACAATTGTCACACACATACACACTATTATTTGAACTCACACAATTGACATTTTATCTTGCAGAAAACAAACTTTTTAATTTTACAAACAAACTTAAACCATCAACATTCATTCACCAAATCTCTGCATGGACGCTCTTTGCAATCTTATCTCCCTTGCGACGTTTAACAAGCAACCTATCATCACTTTGTGTATGTCAAATATATATATATATAAATTCATGTTATTGTTGAAATCTATAACGACCTTGTTTTTTTCCTTGATTTCTTCAAGTTGTATTGTCTTCATATGTTCGTTTAATTTATCTGTGGATAAATGCATAATGTACACGCACATTTTAGGCCTTCACACAATTTTACCTTCTGACACATCTTAGCATAAATTGTGCAACAACCTTATTTATGGCTTCGATTCGTAACATACATTCTTCGGATGCTCCGAGATGCGTTGTCAGTGATATTTTCATGGCCCTCATTAAAAGTTTTGGATTTTCCGACAACAGACTCTTTCCTTCAACAGACCCCCGCCTGTATAGATCATCTCAGTGGTCGCCTGCTACGTATTCTTCGGGGGCATGCTTCTTTTAGCCGGGTTTTCCGTTTTAGCATTTCTTTAACAGTGTTACAACCGTTCTAGCATCAACCAATCAGATTCTTCCGTGTAGATACTGATTTTCTGACTATTTCCTGATGAAGATAGATTTTTCCCATACCTGGGAGAAGAAGTGGCCTATACGTTCGGTACAAGGCCGAAAGTATGGGTCACTCTGTAAGGATCGAACTCACGTAACCGTTTTAGCAAGACAAGCTTGTTAACCATTACACCACGCTGATGTGCCTAATTCTTCCGTCAGATATATTACTCCATGGATTTATTTCTTCTGGTTTCTTGACAGGTTGTTTAGAGTTATATGTTTGTTTAGTGGCATATCAACTCCTCATGGGTCATTTGATACCGAAATTTAATTTTCATGGGAGCATGAATAATTTTAATAGCGGAGTGGTTTCCCACTGCCTTCTCCCTAGATACTGACAATTTGACTATTTCGAACCGATTAAACTTACTATTAAGACAGGAGTAAATAGATGTGTGGTCAGCATACGTGTCGAATTGAGAGCTAAAGCTACCAGGAAGGTCGTTGGTGAAAATTATAAACAACGTAAGTCCAAAGATAGAACTCTGGGGGAGGGGGTCACCTGCATTAATGCAAAAAGATCTAGAAGAATGGCCATTCAAGACAACTTTCAATCAGTTCAAAAATTCGTCTAGAAATGCCATAAGCTTTTAATTTGTGATGAAGGCCGGTATGCCAAACCCTGTCAAATGCCTTTGTGATATTCCAAGCAACAGTCCGAGCTTCACGACTCTTATTTAAAACTTAATAGAATTTTTCAGCAATAATCATTAACACATCAGCGGTTGACTGAGAGAAGCGAAAGCTATATTATTTATCTGAAAGAAGACCCTCGGTGTGAGGTGATTAACTAGCTCAGGGTTGATAAGGACCTCTTGCATACTCCCCCAAAAGTGGTAGAAGGCTAACTGATAACCGGCATCCATTAGACATGGCACGTGGAACTAGAACAGTTTACCCCAGTGAGCGAAATAAAGGGTTCAGTTCGACATTCCAACCACCTGAAGAAGGCGGGAGCGTACAACTCATCAGCAGTTGACCGATAGAAACGAAAGCTATATTACATACTAGCAGTAGATCCCGGCGTTGCCCGGGGATGTAACAGTAAGAGATAGATCAAGTATCGACCATCATAAAGACTGAAAAATAAAATTGACAAAGATTATTGTTTAAGGTTGACGGAAACGCATGTCTTAATTAGTTTTTTTTGTTTTTTTTTTACGAATTGCTCAAACCCAAACTCATACAAAAGCATTGTTTACAATCGTTTTGAGTCTACCGATTGAATAGAATTTTATTATAAACAATTGTCTTGTAAATGGAATTTTTAAAGCATTCTGAATGTAAAAATTAAGACAAAAAAAAAGACAATAAGAAACACTACCTGCCAAAAAAAGTGAAGTTTTGTTGAAATCGGTTGAAAAATGTAGGAAATCCGATCCCATATATAAACGAACACACACACACACACACACACACACATACAACCTGGGTTTTTATAATAAGTATAACTCGATATGAGTTTTCCCATTTTCATTCCGCGAAAGCGATGCCTCTTAATTTCGTGCAAAAACAATTGTGTTTTTCCAATTTTTGGCGCTGTCAGAACCACCGCAAGGTAATTTTACGTAGTCCTGTGAAGTTTTGTTAAAATCGATTGAAAAATGTAGGAAATCTGATCCAATATATAAACGTACGGACAGACACACACAACCTGGGTTTTATAATAAGTATGATTCCCCAAAAAGTGGTAGAAGGCTAATAAGCTGATAGAAGGATCAGACAGTTCGCATAACTGGAACTACAAAAGACAATTTGCAACAGGCAGAAAACCAGGAATCAGTCAGGAATTTATCGGAGAGTTTAGAGAGAACAGAAGACAATTGGGAAGCATATTTCTTAAGGACTATTGCAGGCATATCATCATGTCTACGTATATGTGGGGATCCAGTGTAGAAATGTGATATGTCCCGGAAAGGGATATATTTGATTCAAGTAGCTAAGTGGTTCCGGCTACTATAACCAAGTAGTACACGGTAGCAGTAATCGACTGGTACGATGCGTAGTCGCAGGTAGGAAGTGTAGATCAATGGCATAGTCCAATGGGCGTCGTTATAGACCTAGCTCTCAGACTAAGACTCTTGACTCTTCTCTGACTCTACGTCCGCCTGTATTTATGACGGACACCAGCCAATCATACTTCAGCGAGGGGTAACACAGGTGTATGCATATTCCATTATATCAGGATGATAGCAGAAACCAAGGAATGTCCACTCAATAAAGACTCAGTTCTAAGTGGAAAATATTTAACGCACTATAACAGTCACCAGTAGTCATAAGAACTAAACTAGTTAGACATTATATGGTGTTTCATTTTGTTAGCAAAAAAAGACTTAGCCTCTAGCGAGAACAAGTTTCTTTTCAAATTAATATTAATTTGTTTTGTGTCTCCTTTCTTTTGATTTTGTTAAAAGCAATTTTTTTTTGGTTTTTAGTCGAATTAACATCGTTTTTCTTCTGTTTTCTGAAAATTAATGTTCGTTTTTCGTTTTAGGGGAAATGATTTTTTTCTTTTGTTTTTGTTGAGATTAATGTTTTTTTTTTTATTTTGTCATTGGTAAAAAGATACCATTATATATCTTTTGTGTGTGTTTTTTTTTTTCGCTGTTATCAGTCTGTATAAAGTTTCTTGGTAATAGCATAACTGGAAATAGGCGTGATTGACTAATAGCAAACAAGTCTTTGTTGATCACTGGTATTTAAGCTACAACCACCACAAGTAATGCTGCAGGTTCAGAAGAAAGATTGGAGAAATGAAAGCAAAAGAAAGAAAGGAAGAGAATGAAGAAAAGGAAGGAAGGAAGGAAGGAAGGAAGGAAGGAAAAGATAGAAAGAAATGAAGAAAGGAATGGACAAAGAAGAGAAAGAAAGGAATGAAGTAAAGAAAGGACAAATGAGTGAATGGTGAAACGAAAGGACAAAAAAGAAAGTATGGAAGGATAGAAAGGACAAAGAAAGAATAGAAATAAAGGAATGAAGTAAGGAAAGGAAAAGAAAAGAAAAGGGAAGAATCTATAAGACAAAAAGGGAAAGAAAAGAATGAAAAACGAGAGAACAAAGTAAGAAAGAAAGAAAGAAAAGAGAAATGAATGAAACCAAGCAAGCAAGAAAGCAAGAAAGGAAGAAATGAATAAAAGGAATGAAAGCAGGAAAGAAAGAAAGAAAAGAAAAGAAAAGAAAAGAAAAGAAAGAAAGAAAGAAAGAAATGAATGAAACCAAGCAAGCAAGAAAGGAAGAAAGAAAGAAATGAATGAAAGAAAGAAAGAAAGAAAGAAAGAATTTCAAATTAGGCAAAGAAAGAAAGAAAGAAAGAAAGAAAGAATTTCAAATTAGGCAAAAAAAGAAAGAAATGAAAGAAGCCAAGAGGGCAAGAAAGAAAGAAAGAAAGAAAGAAAGAAAGAAAGAAAGAAAGAAATGAACGAAAGCAAGCAAGCAAGAAAGAAAGAAAGAAAGAAATGAACGAAAGCAAGCAAGCCAGCAAGAAAGAAAGAAAGAAAGAAAGAAAGAAATGAATGAAAGAAAGCAAGCAAGAAAGAAAGAAAGAAAGAAAGAAAGAAAGAAAGAAATGAAAGAAAGCAAGCAAGAAAGCAAGCAAGAAAAGAAGAAAGAAAGGAAGAAAGAAGTACCAAAGAAAGAATGAAAAGAAAGGAAGAAAGAAAGGAATGAAGAAATGAAAGGAGAAAATAAAAAAAAAGAAAGGAAAGAAGGAATGATAAAAATAAAAACGGGGAAAAGAAAGAAGGAAAGGAAAGAATCAAGGAAAGAAAATGAGAATAGAATGAAGTAACGAAAAATGAAAAGCATGAAAGAAGAATTAGCCGCTTACAGAAATTATCAGACGACAAAATAAGCTTATATAAAAATATTCAGCGATCCGGAAACATTGGATAAACTCGTAAAGGTGATTGAATGCTTTTGGAATAGGACGACAAATTTAGGCTTCTGTTATCATTCCTTACATAAATATACAATATACACACACACACACACACACACACACACACACACACACACACACACACACACATACATGCAGAGGAATATATGTATATAGGTAATATATATGTATATATTGACATAAACACGTTGCAGGCAGAGAAATCAACATTGCCTGATGACTGTCAGTTTCACTCTTAAGCGATCTTCAGACTACACACACACGCGCACGAGTGCATACACACACATATATATATGTACATAAACACACACACACACACACACATATATATATATATATATAAAATAAATATACTTTTAAGGTGTGTTATATTTATGGTATAAAGTGCACAATATCAGAGATAGAGCATGTGTAAATATAAAAGTGAACATTGAACTCAACACTTAGAGGCGACAAGCTGTTTCATGCTAGACGCAATCGTCAGTCCTGATATATATATATATATATATATATATATATATATATATATATATATATATGAAGAAATATAGTCTTAAGGTGTGCTATATTTATGGGATAAAGTGCTCAATATCAGCGATAGAGCGTTTGTAAATACTGTCGCCTCTAAGTGTTGACTTCTATGTTCACTTTTATATATATATATATATATATATATATTAAAAAGGTTTAAACACTAATATTCCATGGTTCTAATTTATTACATTGGAATCGTAATTCCGATCCAATTCATCAGACCTACAAATTCAAAAAGAATTCAGAAAAAATAACTCCGGGAATAAAAAATAAAATTTTAGTGAGAGTGTATGCGTGGGAGTGGGAAACAAGTGTGAGAGGGAAATGTCTGAAAGCTCTAGAGAGAGGGTGTAAGAGAAGAAAGAAGAACAAAAAGGTCTAAAGGTGAAGGTGGGGGATTAAAATTTAACAGAGAGAAGTTTTAAAGAGAGGGGTTAAATGATGTTTTAAATGAGTGAGATACAGATAAATATGACTTATTTTCCGATGCATAATTCATTACTGAATCGCTGACCTAAATTAAATTAAAAACCGACACCGGAAATGGGTGTATACATTTGTGGTGACACTACGCACAATAAAAGACGATATAATCTAAACTTAAAATTCAGAAGATGAGAGAGAGAGAGAGAGAGAGAGAGAGAGAGAGAGAAAGAAAAGTAAAACGTGGGAAGATGGGGGGGTAACTAAAACCGAAGGACATTTATAAAAGAGCCTCTGTTCAATCAAGAAAATTTGACAAAAGTCATATCAACTACAGGTAACAAATTTAATATAAACATACAAAAAATATAACGAATATTTAATCTAGCAAGGACTTACTATTTCTATGCTCAATAAACATATACGTATATACACACATACACAGCAATATATTTATATATGAGGAGGCACGGGTGAGTAATGGATTCAGTAATCGGGAGCCGAGTTCGAATTCGAGTCGAATCCATTACATTCACTTACGTCCCTTGGAGAAAAGGTATGAATCCTCTCCTCCAGCTATGGGTAAATAGCAGGACAGACTGGATCCTATAGCCTTCGGTGGCAATTAATCTAGGAGAAGGACAACTTTGAATTCAAAATCTGCGGAGGGTTCTTTGTGGCACGTCGTTCGCCAGATCTCTGTGTTCGGCCCTTAAGAAAGTGTGAATGGTTCTGCACAAATCCTTCACCACTATAATCAAATCTCACATGCTGGTATCGGGGGCTGCTTGTCCCTCGTACGTCGAGAATACGACGAGATTGTTTACCATATATATATATATATATATATATATATATATATATATAGGTATCCTTTATTAAGGATACCCTATGTAATTTAGGTTATTCTCTTGATACTGTTAATTCAGTTATCCGTAGTAAAGTTGAAGAGTTCAGAAGTGCTGAGATCTACACGGTCAAAAAAAAAAAAAAAATGCCCAGTTTACCTCAGATTACCCTGAATTGGTACCAAATGTGAAAAAAATAGCTAAACAAATTTCATCCAATGTTCGTTGTTGTTTTTTCTCTGCTGAAGTTCGGATTATTTTTCAAACTCGGCCCATGTTTCGATCTGCGTGTAAAGACGTAGTAGTTGCGGAGCCGACTACATCGGGAGAACAACTCAGCGCTTAGACATAAGAATAAAACAACACGTTCCTACAAAAATTAGAAATTACACCTTGCCTTTGAATGGACTCGTCCCGAACACCTATGGTTCCGCCATATGCGAACACCTATTAAAGAACAGAGATTGTGCAGCCAAATTTAGTGCTGACTGGTTCAGTCTGAAGTCGGGCGACCGGCTGACCGGCTGATCAGTTGAACTCTCTGCCTTCGGGCGGGGAGGAACCCGAACGAGGCTACGCCGAAGGGCGGAGTCTCTTTCGGCGAGGTAAACCGAACCTGAACCCGTGTATACGGGTTCAAAGGGCATATTTTTGGCCGAGCCCACGGTCTCGGAGATCCGACGTTACACCGGCCTTGTGCCACATGATACACTCGTCGGGGGTGACTAAATACTAGTGCTGACTGGTTCACCGTGTTGTCCCGGTCACATTCTTTATTTCATCTTAAGGTTCTGCAGGCACTTTACATCGGGTCCCATAAGCCTTCTTTGTGTAAACAACGTGAGTGTTTGTTGGGACTCGCTGTCATTTGCCTCTAGTTCCTTCTTCTAATAATTTTTTTTCACAACTTCCTTTTATTGTACATTTATCTGTGTTTAATTTTAAATCTCCCGTTGAAGCCTGAAGAGCGAGAGCAAAACCGGTTGCTTCGCCCATTTTTTTTTTTTAAATATGTCTCTTAATATTAAGTTTTATACTTTTATTTCGATATATATATATATATATATATATATATATATATATATATATATATTCCAGTCTTTTCATATCTATCTATCTATCTATCTATCTATCTATCTGAATCTTTTGACTGGGGTATGAAATGACGTTTAAATTTTAACTTTATCCTTTATTCATCATACAGAACCTTTTTTTGCCCTCCTTCCTCATGGCTGATGCTAACCTCCAGGAGTGGCCCTCATTGTGTCTTTTTCATATCTATCTATCTATCTATCTATTTATCTATACTCTTCTCCCTCCAGCTTTGAGTAAATAGCAGGACAGACTGGGTCCTATAGCCTTGGATGGCAATTAATCTAGGAGAAGGACAACTTTGAATTCAAAACCTGTGGAGGGTTGGTTGTGCGCCAGACCTCTGTATTCGTTCCTTAAGAAAGTGTGGATGGTTCTGTACAAAGCCTTCACCATTATAATCAAATCATATGTCCTAGTGTCTGGACTGTCGGTTTCTAGGAACTGAGCTGCTTGACCCTCATACGTCAAACGACGGGAGAGTCCAGTATATATATATATATATATATATATATATATATATATATAGATATAGATAGATACGCCCGTCCTATTTTCTCTTCCATTCGTAAGGATGGCCTTTCACCCATCATGTTATTTCAGTGATTTATAAATATAAATGTAGTTGTGGACTCGACTACATAGGGAGGACGTCTCAATTGGATCTGAGAATAAAGCAATACTTTACCCCAGGATTTTGAATCCGGATGCCAGGAAAAGCCAACTAACCAATATTTTGGCTCGTCTATTGCAGATCATGTTATAAATAGCAGGAATCGTGTGTTTCATTTTAGTGTTGACCGTTTTCCTATTTTATCGAGGTCCCACTCCTCATATCACCTCAAGGTTCTAGAGTCTTTGTATATCAGATCCCGTGGGCCTTCCTTTTGTAAACAGAGGGAATGCTTAATAGGTCTAAATGTTATTTGACTCTACCTTTCTTGAAATTCATATTTTTCCCCTCCATTGGTTATCATTAATATTAATTAAATTTACACGTTTATTTTTTTATATCCCAGAAATAAACTTGATAAGGCTGTGACGAAACCGTTTTTTTTTTTTTTTAACTTTTAAAATATAAATTAAAATGCCATATAAATTATCCTTATCCCTAGCTATCCTTAAATTTTGTACTACAAAAAGGAGGAAGGTAAAATCAAATTTATAGGAAATGTATTGACGGGGGGGGGGGATTAATTGAAATCGACATTGATTTCCTAATTTTCTACACTTAAAAGCTCTACATGTTAAATCTTTATCTTTTTATGTGTATTGAGCACTTTTTTAATACTACCGTTTCCTGGTCGAATTCAACTCTGCCCACTAACATTTTATTATATATATATATATATATATATATATATATATATATATATATATATATATGAATCTCGTACATTCATAACTGCTCATTTCTCGGACATTCAGGCCGGTAAATATTATTTAATACTGTTTATTATAAACAGAGCATTTACTTAAATACTTGTATCTATAAAAAGAATGTATAAACATAAAAATGTCTATAATAAATTGTCGGACTTTGTCCAATTCTTAATGTATGACGTCATTTGTTTACATTTGATACGCCATGAGCAGTTATGAATGTACGAGATTCATGGAAGATTGAAGTTTATAAGCAGTAAATTCGACCTTGCCTACCGAACGCTCCTTTGTGGCCGAGTCGGTTAAGGCACGTCAGCGTAAATGACGGTTCCGTATAGGATGCAGGTTCGAATCCTTTCAAAAGGACGAATATTTTCTATGGACATTCAGGCCGGTAAATGTTATTTAATACTGTTTATTATAAACAGAGCATTTACTTAAATACTTGTATCTATAAAAAAAATGTTAAACATAAAAATATCTTTAATAAATTGTCGGAATTTGTCCAATTCTTAATATATATATATATGAATATATATATAACTATACTCGTTTCGAAAAACCCTCGAATTTTTGATTTGCCACTAATCAAATCAATCTCGAGGGAAAAAAAGGTTTTAAAAAAAAGAAAGAACTACAAACATGAACTTCTGTCGACAAAAAATCGCACAGATGCAGGTCTGAAGCCCCCCCCCCAAAAAAAACCCACACGAGTAAACAACTAACAAAAGCGCTCAATACAACCGTAGAGCAGACCTAGATAAACCTAGTGAGCCAAACAAACCTACCCAGGTTTCACCTAAGCAGATCGTCAGGGAAAGCTGGCTTTTTATTTTTAACTGTATATATATATATATATATATATATATATATATATATATATATATATATATATATATATAAACCTAGTGAGCCAGAAAAACCTACCTATTTTCACCTAAACGGATCATCAGGGAAATTCAGCTTTTTTTTTAGCCGAATTTCCCTGACGATCCGTTTAGGCGAAACCTAGGTAGGTTTATTTGGCTCACTAGGTCTATCTATCTATCTATATATATATATATATATATATATATATATATATATATATATATATATAGAGAGAGAGAGAGAGAGAGAGAGAGAACCTGAGAACTGAGTTCGAATTCCAGTGAAATCGATTACATTCACTTACGTGATAATACACTTGGGAAAGGTATGACTCGTCTTCTTCTCCCTCCAGCTATGGTAAATAGCAGGACAGATTGGGTTCTATAGCTATGGATGGTAACTGATGTAGAAGAAGTGTAACTTTGAATTCAAAACCTGCGGAGTGTCGTATGAGGACCTTGTGGCACGCAGTGCACCAGGTCTCTGTATTCGGCCCTTCAAAAAGTGTGGTTGGTTCTGCACAAAGCCTTCACCCCTATAATCAAATCACATGTGCTGGTGTCTGGGCTGTCAGTTCCTGGGAACTGGGCTGCTGGACCCTTATACGTCGAATACGACAGGAGAGTCCACACTATATATTGTCCTATTGGAATCGATGCTACTTTAGAAATGTATTTGTTTACGTTACTGATATGAAACCAAGCAGAAGAATCTGAACGAGATGTACTTTCCTTAAAAGGGTAAATAAATCCGTGGCCGAGGGGTTTAAAACACGCCTGATTAGACGGTGGCTTCACCTACAAAGAGGGACACGCGTTCAATCCCTACCGGTGGGTACATTTTATTTATGTTCTTTCCAGTACTATACGCTGTTTCTATTCTCATATATATTAGGCCAAAAATGAAGTTGTGCTGCTATATCTGGGCAGGAGCTGCTCAATCCTCAATTTCCAGCCCCGATAGAGTTCTTCTCCACTACGCACCCTCTTTCCGACATACTCCATCCAAATCCTGTTGTTATTTTCATACTAACTATTCACAAGAGCTCCATTCTTTCGTTCCGTCTGTTCAGACATTTACAACTTGGACAGACTAGTGATTTCCAAGCGTAGCCTAGATGTTGCACCAGGCCGAAAGTATGAGGCACCCAGTGAGGATCGAACTCAGTATTCAATCGTAACTGTTCTTGCAAGACAAGCTTGCTAAACATTACACCATCTCGAGGAGCCCCGATTTTCCAAGCGGAGCTAAGAGGTGGCACAAAGCCGAAGGTATGGGGTACCCAGTGAGGATTGAACTCACTATTCAGTCGTAATTGTTCTAGCGAGATAAACTTGCTAACCATTACACTGCCTCGAGGTATCTATTTTTCGCATAGCCTAGATGTGGCACAAGGCCGAATGTATGGGTAACCCAGTGAGGATCGAATTCAGTATTCAGTCATAACTGTTCTAGCAAGACATGCTTGCTAACCATTACACCGCCTCGAGGTACCCCGATTTTCCAAGCGGAGCGAAGATGTAGCACTAGGCCGAAAGAAAGCGGCAACCAGTGAGGATTGAACCCACTATTCAGTCGTAAATTTTCTAGCGAAACAGGCTCGTTAACCATTACAACGCCTCGAGGTGCCCTACAACTCGGGCAGACTATACCGCACCTCTAAAACTCTAGATGACCAGAGATTGGCATCAGATCTCTCCTCTGACCTGACTCTTATAGATCTCCCCCTCTGGCCTGACTCTAACAGATCTCCCCCTCTGACATGACTCTAACAGATCTCCCCCTCTGACCTGACTCTAATAGATCTCCCCCTCTGACATGACTAACAGTTCTCCCCCTCTGACCTGACTCTAATAGATCTCCCCCTCTGACATGACTCTAACAGATCTCCCCCTCTGACATGACTCTAACAGCTCAGTCAGGGAAAAACTGGCTGGTCATACTCACTGCCTTAAGAAACCAAACTAGTTGCATTCTCTCATCACACATCGGAGCCGGAACTATCTGCAGTCACGATAAATGGATGTTCCTTTAGGGAGACCCTTTACCTTGAGCACCTATTGGAAATCAAATTCAATCTAGAACAATTCGCTAAAGATGCTGGATCTGTTTCCTGTACTGATCCAGTAAAATCCCGTTAAATGTTCTAAACGTGGAGGGGTCAGTTTTGCATCCAAAATTAACTTGTTATTTTGCTTGTATATAAAATTTAAACTTATCAACAACTAAAGAATCTGTGTTGTTGCAGCTCACAGTAGATAGCAGGTTCGTTCTCTGGGTGCATCTTTCTGGCTTAATACAAGGAAAATGACTTTTGGCTGGATCGTTACCCGCGTTATATTATATATATATATATATATATATATATATATATATATATATATATATATATTTATATATATATATTACTCAACAAATCAAAACCTACCCACATTTCTCACCCATACAAGGCAGACATGCTTACGGAGGTGTGGAGGCCTCACACTTATGCACACACCCACACGAATATACACATTTACACACACCATACTAACTCACTCTCTCATGAGCCAAATGATAACACACACCTACAACAATACACACACTTACACATATCATACTCACTCACTTCCTAAGAACCAAATAACACACACACAAACACTAAACAGAGAAACATCTCCTCACCAGGTCCAATAAAACTGTCAAACTGACCAGAGAATTCAGAGTAACATGTATCTATCCAGCTCTTATCTCAAATAACAACTTAAAAGAGACTGTTTGACCAACACAAGCAATGTTAAAAGATTCATGTTAAAAAAACAAATAAAAACTACAGACAAAAGTTCATTTTCTCAATCAAGACATTCATTTCTGTAGTTTACTGCTACCAGCAAGCAGAAATATTTCTTATCCTGATGATGGCCCTTTTTTGCCGAAACTAGTCGAGGAATCTAAATGAAATAATAATAAAAAAAATAAAACGAAAGAATATTAATCTACAACCCAGTGTGTCTGAAGATTTTAATTTTTAATATTTTTTTATTGTTCAATAAGAAAAACATGTCTAAAAAAACCGAATAAATTAATTTGATGTTTGCTATCAATTTAAATATTTAATTTTTTTTAAACAAATAGTTTAGGGATTTACTATAAGTTAAATACTAAATTTATTAACACATTTATAGAGAACATATTAAAAAATATTTTAAATTATAACAGTTTGTTTACCCGACCAATCGTACTTTTTTAATATTGTAAAAAATAGTTACGGTAACATCATTAAATCTAATTTATGAATGCAATTTGTATATTTTTATATGGGTAATCTTTCTTAAATAATTACAAATTGCATCTAAATTACTATCAAGCATTAAAATCTATTCTTTACATAAATTGCTAAAACCCAATTACAGCCTCTTTCTCTTTACTTCCCTCTCCCTCTTGTTTCTTTTGCCTCTTTCTTTTCTCCCTTCTCCCCTATCACTTCCGTCAAGTTAACCGTCTAAATAGGTCATGGTCTGGTCCCTCCTCCTCCCCCAATACAAAGTATGCTTGAGAGAGATATGAAATTAATCCCTCCCTATACTATACCATGTCTCTTTAACTACCGCTTTTACATTCTCTGTTAAATTACAAAAACTTACACTACCCATCAATTTTAATTTTATTTTTCGTTTCATTTCATTTTTGGGAGTGCTATCTGATGATCCGGCGTCCTTTAAAACGGCTCTGGTGAAATAAATTATTATTATGGTACCTTAAAGTGGTCGGTTTTTCTTTTAAATATTAGCTCTGGATTTACATTGAGCTCTCAGGATTTCATACTCCTTGCGAAACAATAATGATAGTCTGTTTTTGTTGCATGAAAAATTTCAAAGCAACGACTAATACGTGTATACGAGACGCGGAAGCAGAAATCGCGTCGCATCTCGTGACGTCGCACATGACCATGCGAGAGTGAAAACGAGAAGTATTAAGTATGGGAAGCCGTTGGTATAAACCAATGGTTTCTGATATCAGTTATAGGCATTTAAGAATATTTGTGGAGATTTCATAGTTTATTTTGTTCAGGTTAGGTTTCAACTGTTTTATGTATATAGCTTCAAGAATTTTTAGTTTTTGTTAATTGTTTTCATGTTTAAGTATCGTTGTGTTTTCAACAAGGATTTTCCGAAATTGTCTACGCGGCCAGACATGTTGTTTTAAATGCCTAAAAATGTTAGATTTATCATTCAAATGTAGAGCTAAGCGTCATGAAAGCCAGTTTTTGATAAGACCAAAATAAATATTATTGAATCTATTGGAGATACAATTTCCCAAAGGCACTTGAATTTGTAAACTATGTTGGTTTTTTGCAAATCGCTAACGGGGAAAGAGGAAGAATCATTGCGAATAATTAAGTTGGATATACTAGATTTAGTGTAGTATATGATTTCCTTTCGTCTTTCAATGATAATGTTATTAAGCTTATCAGACAATATGCAATATGAAAGTAACTTACTTAAAATAAATAGACAAAACTTGTCTAATTATTTAATTAATATATATATATATATATATATATATATATATATATATCATACATTATAAAACCCAGATTGTGTGTGTGTGTCTGTACGTTTATATATTGGATCGGATTTCCTACATTTTTCAACCGATTTCAACAAAACTTCACAGGACTGCGTAAAATTACCTTATGGTGGTTCTGGCAAAAATTGGAAAAACACAATTGTTTTTGCACGAAATCAATTTGAAAACACAAGAGAATGGAAAGGGGGGGGGGCAACTCATATTGAGTTATACTTATTATAAAACCCAGGTTGTGTGTGTGTGTGTGTGTTTGTGTGTGTGTGTGTATGTGTGTGTGTGTGTGTTCGTTTATATATGGGATCGGATTTCCTACATTTTTCAACCGATTTCAACAAAGCTTCACTTTTTTTGGCAGGTAGTGTTTCTTATTGTCTTGCACACTTTTTTCTTTATTTTTACATTCAGAATGCTTTAAAAATTCCATTTACAAGACAATTGTTTATAATAAAATTCTATTCAATCGGTAGACTCAAAACGATTGAAAACAATGTTTTGTTTGAACAATTCGTAAAAAAAAAAAAAAAAAAACTAATTAAGACATGCGGGTCCGTCAACCTTAAACAATAATCTTTGTCAATTTTATTTTTTCAGTCTTTATGATGGTCGATACTTGATCTATCTCTTACTGTTACATCCCCGGACAACGGCGGGCTCTACTGCTATATATATATATATATATATATATATATATATATATATATATATATATATATATATATATATATATATGTGAAAATTTTTCCGATTTAACCAGTAGAGAAGACAATATTTATGAATAAAAATGACAATAGGAAAACTAGTAATTGCTGACGCGTTTCGTATTTTGCTTTGATAAAGTCCACATTGGACGAAACGCGTCAGCAATTACCAGTTTTCCTATTGTCATTTTTTCATTCATATATATATATATATATATATATATATAAATATATATATATATCCGCTATGAAATTAGGAAAACAGCCGATTAAAATTTTTTCGGTATTTTCAGGCGATTTCGATCAACTAACACTTCATTTTTTAAAAAAATAAATAAATTAATAAGCGTACGACATGAACTGCCGTAGAAGGTGAGGAGGAAGAGGAGGAGGATGTCTACGTTTTTATTTCATTTTAAACCGGGCCTTTGTCAGCCGTTTTGATTCCATTCTAAAGCAGATCTATGTCAACCTTTTCGATATCATTCAATCTAGGCCCATATCTCCTTTTTATTCCATTCCAAACTGGGCCTGTGTCTGCCATTTTGTTCACCGGGCGTATATCTACATTTTGATTCATTTCTGAACCAAGAATAAAAGGACCGTAGAGTTCAGCACTTTAAGTTCGACTGAAGATGGTTTAATATTTTTTTTTTCTTTTTTTTTTTTTTATTCTTTTCTCCATTTCGCTGTTATAAGTTGTTCTTCGCTTTTTTCCTTTATAAACCATTCTTTCTTTCTTTTATTCATCTGTTTGCTTCCCTTCTCTTTTTTTGCTATTATAATCATTCTGTCACTCTTTGGTCCTCCATTTCCTTCCCTATCACAGCTCGAGCCCTCACATCCATTTACTCAAAATCAATACTGTAACGTATTTAACAATCGTTCTTGTTAGCCTTGTCTGTACCGAACGAAGCAAGAAAGCAATAACTGCAACGCAAGCCCCACTATTTCTGCTTGTTTTTAGTGCCAGTCTTAGTTGGCGCATTAATTAAAAAGAAAAGAATTGGTGAAGCAATGTAACATAATCAACCAATGCGTTTATTGGTCGTTTAATGTTATCACTATGGCAGCTTTTTTATTCTTTAAATTATCGGTAAGACTGAAAATTATTTTTTCATTGTAGTTGCCACATCTGTTACTCTTATCATTTCTCTTTTTTTTAATTTCTATCATTTCTTCTTTTTGCTCTTCTTCCTCTTCTTCGTCTTCTTCTTCTTCTTCGTCTTCTTCTTCCTTTTCATCTTCTTCTTCTTCCTCTTTTTTCTTTTTCTTCTTCTCCTCCTCTTCTTTTTCCTATTTTCTTTTCTTCCTCTTCTACTTCTTCTTCTTCCTCTTCCTCTTCTTCTTTTATTCCTCCTCTTCTTCTTCGTCTTCTTCTTCCTTTTCATAATCTTTTTCTTTTTCTTCTTCTTCTTCCTCTTTCTTCTTCTTCTTCTTCTTCCAATTCTTTTTCTTCTTCTTCTTCCTCTTCTTCTTCGTTTTCTTCTTCCTCTTCTTCACATTCCTCATTTTCTTTTTCCACTTTTCTTCTTCTTTCTTTCTTTCTTTCTTTCTTTCTTTCTTTCTTTCTTTCTTTCTCTTCTTTCTCACTTTTCTTCTTCGTTTTCTTCTTCCTCTTCTTCACATTCCTCATTTTCTTTTTCCACTTTTCTTCTTCTTCCTTTCTTTCTCTTCTTTCTCACTTTTCTTCTTCGTCTTCTTTTTCCTCTTCTTCGTCGCCTTCTTCTCCTCCTCTTCCTCCTCCTCCTTCTTCTTCTTCTTCCAATTCTTTTTCTTCTTATTCCTCTTCTTCCTCTTCTTCGTTTTCTTCTTCCTCTTCTTCTCATTCCTCATTTTCTTTTTCCACTTTTATTCTTCTTCCTCTTCTTCGTCTTTTTCTTCCTCTATTTCGTCATCTTCTTCCCCTTCTTCGTCTCCTCCTCCTCCTCTTCCTCCTCCTTCTTCTTCTTCTTCTACAACATTGTTACCTTTTCTCTTTTTCTTTTTTCCGTTTATTTTTCTTTCTGCCATTTTTTCTTCTTTTTCGTATTTCCTCTTCTCTTCCGTCTTTTTTTTTTCTTTATCTTCTCCTTTCTCACATATCTTTTATTTTTCACGTTTCTTCTCCATCTTTTTTTCTCTTTCGTCATTCTTCTCACGTTTACTTTTTCCCCTTCTCCCATTTCTTCTTTTTTGTGTTTCTCCTTCTACATCTTTTTCTTTTTCTTCTTCCTCACGTTTCTTTTCTCTTCCGCCATTTCTTCTTTTATGTATTTTTTCTCCTTCATATTTTTTCTTTCTTTTCTTCTTCCTCACTTTTCTTCTCCAATTTCTGCTTCCCTTTTGTATTTTTTCGTCTACATCTTTTTTCTTCTTCTTTCTCGTGTTTCTTTTTTCTTCTCTCATTTCTTCTTTTTGTGTTTCTTCTTCTATCTTTTTATCTTTCTCAAGTTTCTTTTTCTTTCTCAAATTTGTTCGTTTTTTTGTGTTTTTCCTTCTAAATGTTTTTTTTTCTTTTTCTCCTTTCCCACGTTTCTTTTTTTTCCATTTCTCTTTCTTTTATCGGTTTCTTCATTTACATCTTTTTCTTTCTCTTCTTTCTCACTTTTCTTTTTCTTTCTCGCATTTATTAGTATTTTTCTTCCTATTCTTACTTTTCGCGTTCGTTCCGCTTCTTCTTCTTTGCATTTCTTCTTCATCTTCTTCTTCCTCTTCTTCATCTTCCTCTTCCTCTTCTTCATCTTCCTCTTCCTCCTCTTTTTCTTCTTCCTCTTCTTTTTCTTCCTATTCTTCTTCATCTTCCTCCTCTTCTTCTTCTTCTTCTTTTTCCTATTCTTTTTTTCATCTTCCTCTTCTCCTTCCTCTTCCTTTTCTTCTTCTTCCTCTTCTTAATTTTTCCTATTTTTTCTTCATCTTCTTCTTCACCTTCCTCTTTCTTTTCTTCTTCTTCCTCTTCTTCTCAATCTTCTTCTTCTTCATCTTCCTTTTCTTATTTTTCTTCTTCTTTTTCCTATTCTTTTTCTTCATCTTCCTCCTCCTTCTTCTTTTTCTTCATCTTCCTCTTCTTATTTTTCTTCTTCTTCTTTTTCCTATTCTTCTTCTTCTTCTTATTATTATTATTATTATTCCTCTTCTTCATCTTCCTCTTCCTCCTCTTATTCTTCTTCCTATTCTTCTTCTTCCTCTTCGTCTTCTTCTTCTTCTTCCTCTTTTTCTTCTTCTTCCTCTTCTTCATCTTCTTCTTCCTCTTTTTCTTTTTCTTCCTCTTCTTCATTTTCTTCTTCCTCTTCTTCTTCTTCTTTTTCCTATTCTTTTTTTCATCTTCCTCTTCTCCTTCCTCTTCCGTTTCTTCTTCTTCCTCTTCTTAATTTTTCCTATTTTTTCTTCATCTTCTTCTTCACCTTCCTCTTCCATTACGTCTTCTTTCTCTTCTTCTCAATCTTATTCTTCTTCATCTTCCTCTTCTTCTTTTTCTTCTTCTTCTTTTTCCTATTCTTTTTCTTCATCTTCCCCTTCTCCTTCCTCTTCTTTTTCTTCTTCCTCTTCGTCTTCTTCTTCCTCTTCGTCTTCTTCTTCTTCTTCCTATTCTTCTTCTTCCTCTTGGTCGTCTTCTTCTTTTTCTTCTTCTTCTTCCTCTTCTTCATCTTCCTCTTCCTCTTCTCCTTCTTCTTCTTCTTATTATTATTTTTATTTCTCTCTTTATAACAGTGACATCTGGTGGTCATCTCTGAAGGTTAATTGTCACCCTGTTTTCTCAAACACTCTCTTTACCGATGATAAGTCTTCTTTTGCGATCTGTCTTATTTCTTCCCACTCAAATTCTGTCAATCTTCGCACCAATTCTTTTTTTTTTATTTTCATTTTTTTAGAAGCCTTGTCGACCATTATTTTCAAGTGTGACAACTATTCAATTTATTCTGCGTAAATTTGTGATGAAAAAAAAACAGTCAATAAAATTAAAACGAAAGTAAATACGAGTCAAAATTAATAATACTGGTTTCTGTAAAATCCTTTTAGATTGTTCCAAATGCTCAGATGAATATCGGCACTACTCCCTCTATAATATTTCGTAGTTTCTTCCGTTCCCAGGCAATGTCCTGATAATATTTCTTTATACTCTGCTATTAATTAGGCATTCGTTCCAGCTTCTTTTTACTTCTTCTTCATGTCTTCTTCTCTTACTTTTATTTCTTTGTACATTTTCTTTTTCTCGCTTTTATTCTATTATTTTTTTTTTCATTCCTTTCTCGACATTTTTCTCCTTCTTTTTTTTATTCCACGGGCTTCTCACATTTTTTTTCTTTTTCGCCTTCTTCTTCAACGTCTTATTTTTCTCTTTTCCCTTCTTCCATTTCCTCACATTTCCTTTTCTGATTCTACATCTTTCTCATCCACTTCTTGTCTCACACGTTTCTTCCTCTTCTTCTTCTTCCTCTTCTTCTTCTTCTTCTTCTTCTTCTTCTTCATCTTCTTCCTCTTCTTCTTCATCTTCTTCCTCTTCTTCTTCTTCCTCTTCTTCTTCATCTTCTTCTTCTTCTTCTTCTTTATCTCCATAAAGCAAACGACACTTCTTTGTCTTCTTGTTCTTTCATTTCTTCTTCTTCTTCCTCTTCTTCTTCTTCTTTTTCTTCTTCCTCTTCTTCTTCTTCTTTTTCTTCTTCCTCTTCTTCTTCTTCTTCTTTTTCTTCTTCCTCTTCTTCTTCTTCTTCCTCTTCTTCTTCTTTTTCTTTTTCTTCTTCCTCTTCTTCTTCTTCTTCTTCTTTATCTCCACACAGCAAACGACACTTCTTTGTCTTCTTGTTCTTTCATTTCTTCATCTTCATCTTCTTCCTCTTCTTCTTCTTCCTCTTCTTCTTCTTCCTCTTCTTCTTCATCTACTTCTTTTTCTTTTTCTTCATCTTCCCCTTCTTCCTTTTTTCTTTTTCCACCTCTTCTCCTTCTTCTTCTTCTTCTTCTTCTTCTTCTTCTTCTTCCTCTTTGCTTTGGCACGTAACTACCAACCATAAAATAGTGTGGCACGTGGCCACAAGTTTAAGGGCCCTGGTTAGAATCGATCACAGCACATGACAGTGAATGTTGGACAATTTCCTCGAAGACAGAATGCATGGTTTTCAGCAAAAGGGGGGACAGCCCAACATGCAAATTACAAATTGGAGATACTAAAATTAAATAAGTACATAAGTTTAAATATCTGGGAAGTCTTTTAACAGGACGGAAAGTGCGATATTGAGAACCGAAGATGTATTAGAATAGAAAAAGATGCCTTCTAGAAGCTAAGCAGAGTATCAAGGGACAGAAAAACTTCGTTAGAAACAAAGAAAAAAGTACTAAGCTGTTACATGATATCTGTCCTCCTTATATGACAGTGAATGTTGGACAATTTCCTCGAAGACAGAATGCATGGTTGTCAGCAAAAGGGGGCAGCCCAACATGCAAATTACAAATTGGAGATACCAAAATCAAATAAGTACATCAATTTAAATATCTGGGAAGTCTTTTAGCAGAAGACGGAAAGTGTGATATCAAAATCCAAAGGCAGGTTGGGATAGTGAAAGATGCCTTCCAAAAATCGAAGGCAAAAAGAATTAAAAACAGGGAAATTTTGTCAGAAACAAAGGAAAGAGTACTCTATGGCAGTGAATGTTGGGCAATATATATATATATATATATATATATATATATATATATATATATATATATATATATGTATTATAAATTTGTTAAAATATGATTAATCACGACACAGAAATTACTGTTTCCAAACTTGACTCAAGACCTAAAGTTTAATTTCAATATTAAGCGATGTTTTAAATTCTTGAGTCAAGTTTCGAAACATAGTAATTTCTATGTCGCGATGGAATCATATTTTTAAAAAATACTTATAATTTAAGCTCCACTTCTGTAGCGAGCACTGTTTTTTAAAATTAAAACAAAAATACTAAAGAATTTTGGATCATTAATCAAACTGTTCTTTTCTATTACATCAATACACACACAATTTAAAATATATAAATATATATATATATATATATATATCAATATATATATATATATATATTTATCCAAGTGTAGGATTGCTGCATACGGAATAAATTCCAATAACCAACAAATATTATTTTTAAGGGTCGTGAACTTATTTCCGGTCCCGTCGCTTTTTTGCGTGTATATATATGTAAATATGTCTACGCGTTTGTGTATTATAATCTGATTGTGTATGTATTGTCTTTTGCAAGATTTCATCCTTCCTTGCCCATGTCTTCACTCCAAATGTATCTAAGTTGTAACGAAGCTCAGAGCAGCATTAGATCTTAACGTTTATTCCAACTTAATTTCAATAAAAACAAAATAAATAGAAAAACATAAGTATTTTTTTTGTTCAGTTTCTTCTTGAAATAATTTTAACCTTAATATTAATTAAATTTAAAATTTAAAATTGGTAATTTTTAATTTTATAGTATAATTTAATATTAATTAGAATGAATTCTATTTTAGTCTAAAAGAAATTAAATAATTATTATAACCTTAGTTCGTTGTCAAGTTTTTTGAATTCTCGTATACTTGTATTTTGATTGGTCATTCCAATTTATGTAACAGCATTTTCCCTAGCGAGGGGTGTTTGATTGATTTGAACCTTTTAAAACCCTTTATTCTACATTCAACATCATCACTTGATAAGACACCGGAAGTGTTGAAACAAAATGGCTATTTTTTTGTAGTGATTTTATAACATATTTATACTATAATTTTCGAATAAATAATATATATATATATATATATATATATATATATATATATATATAATAAAAGTGAACATAGTCAACACTTAGAGGTGACAGCCTGTTTCATGCTTGACGCAATCGTCAGGCCACCAAGGTCAAGTTTAAATTGTTCTGTACATATATATATATATATATTTTGTGTATTTAGGCAGCATCTTTTCATTCATACACGTTTCATTAAATAATATAGACAAGTGTTGTCTATTTATTTTATGTAAATTCTTTTCATAACGTCTGATATTGTGAATTTCTTTCTTCGATCAATGATAATGCTATTAAACTTATCAGACGTTATGAAAAGAATTTACATAAAATAAATAGACAACACTCTTCTATATTATTTAATAAAACGTCTATTAATATATATATATATATATATGTGTGTGTGTGTGTGTGTGTGTGTGTGTGTGTGTGTGTGTATTACATGAATCATTCATACAAAAAAACAGATTAGTGAAGTTAATGATATAAATTGCGAGAATACATCTTCGCAAACAAATTTATTAAAATTACATTAACCCACGAACCTCTAGATGAATGTTATGATCCTCGTTTTTAATAAATTCAACTTATATAAGGTCTTTTTTTCCTAGTACTTTCATCTGTTCATACAGACATCATCAGGCATGGAAATTGATTTGTTTTGTTTTTTTAATACATCCAGGTAATAACGGAACACGAAAGATTAGATGTGAATCGAAATATGTTTTTTAGAAATTCTGGAAGCGTGCGGTCGAAACGCTAAGGTTGAATTTTTTGAAAATTTAAAAGAGTGTGCGTTTTTTTTTTTATGGGAATTAGAGAATTCTTTTGTTGTAGCAGTTTTTTCAGTCGATGTGGCATGAACTAAATTGTTCAATTAATAGAGTAATGTCGCAGCTTTATCCCAGAAGTTGCACGTCGGATCAGTTCTTTTTAAATCAAATATATGGTGCAGTTCAATATATATATATATATATATATATATATATATATATATGTGTGTGTGTGTGTGTGTGTGTAAAAATATATAGAAAATAGGAAAGAACTCGTTAGGTAAATAATCCAAAGTTCTTTTTTAAAAAAATAGTGTTCGATAGAAATGTAGAGCATAAATATAATTATTTATTTAAAAATGTGATTCCAACGCTACATAAGAGTTCTCATGTTTCAAAACAAGAGCCGAAAACTTCAATATAATTATTTGAATTAAATTGAATTAAAGTACCAAGCTCTGTTCCATCTTCAAGCGAAATTTTTTTGGAATAACTAATTCTTGAAATTTACGCGTTTTATAAGCATATTCATTATTGAAAATAAAATTACTATGGTAACGGCTAGAGCAATTGTTTAAAGAAAAGCGGCGTATGTGTTAATAATTTGTATCAATATCTCAGTTACATTCAAAGAGGTCAAGTCAGGGTAAGGTTGGGGTGTCTAAATTCAAAACTGAAGATGACATCGTCTAGTCTGGTTAAGTGTCTATGTAGATTTATTTTTTATTTTATTTTATTTTATTTTTTTCTTAAAGGTTTTGTGTATATAAAAACACTGTCACATATATATATATATATATATATATATATATATATATATATATATATATATATATTAGTAGGAGGATTTGATAATTATATTTAATTAATTCTTCGAGCCTGATAGAAATCTCAACAGAATGCAGAAAGCACTGGACGGCCGTTTCGTCCTATGTTTGGGACTCATCAGCAGTGCGCATCCACTACCGAGAATTGAAACCCTGACAGTTTGTCAAGCGAACATCATACCAACTGTTCCAAATGGGCCTCGGTGACGAAGAGATTCCAAATCAGACTCAACTTAGCGCCGTTCGCTCACATATTCCGTGGCGGAACTCAACTGAGTTCTCTGTA
Organism: Acanthosepion pharaonis; assembly: GCA_903632075.3. Classification (NCBI taxonomy): domain Eukaryota; kingdom Metazoa; phylum Mollusca; class Cephalopoda; order Sepiida; family Sepiidae; genus Acanthosepion; species Acanthosepion pharaonis. The sequence goes on along the minus strand of CAHIKZ030000866.1, from coordinate 1,008 downwards.
ACCATAGGACTGTGCCCCTGGAGCCACGACTACTCTCTGTTGAGATTTCTATCAGACTCGATGAATTAATTAAATATATATATATATATATATATATATATATATATATATATATATATATACAGAAAAAAATATATATACAGAAAAATTTAAAATTTACATATTTATCAAACGTTTCAAATAAAACATTGGAACCTTTATTTAGATTAAAACTTTTTTTTTTTTTAACTTTGAATAGAAAAAATAAAATGAAACTTAAATTTTCTTTTTACAAAAATAATGATATTTTTTGATAGATATAAAATCGGAATATTTAACATGTTTCGGCAATAAATATCCTGCAAAATGTTGATTGCATTGCCGGAAAACAAATCAATCAATCGATCCATCAAATTATCAACTGCTCTTCTCCGCTCCCATATCTGCGAGTGGAAAGAACAGTTAATCATGTTTTTTTTTTCTTTAAGGGCATCAGTGCGAGGTGTGTGTGTGTGGGGGGGCGCAACATACTCGTTCTGGATTTGTTCGCGGATCATTGACTTCACTTTCCGTTAAACAGGAAAACATTTGTTAGAAACAAACAACAAAAAATGTGTACTGAATTGTTATCCAATATCAATTCGCCTATATGGCAGTAAATGCTGGACAATCTCCTCACAGATGAAGAAGAGACTTGAAATGTGGTTCTACAGAAGGATGCTAAGGATACCGTTATACAGGGTGTCCCTAAAGCTCGTATGCACTTTAAAAAAATTATACCTTTATTTGTATTTGCGATAGAAATAATCTGTCAAAAATGTTATAAAGTTTAATGTACCTAGTTTTAAGTATAGCTAAAATAACTAATGTGATTTCAGGCATTACTGTAAATCAGTTGGCAAATGTTTTCCGTGAACTGCAAAATCGTATTACCCTTTGTATTGCTAATGATGGAGGACATGTGGAAACTTAAATAAAATTTCAATAAAACTTTAAGAAATATAGATTTACTTCTTTATAATCCTTTTG